>PVJL010004172.1:0-90780 GCA_004026885.1 Lyroderma lyra
AAACGTTTAGTCCGCCAATCACCGTGGACAGAGGCGGGGCGGGGGGGGCAGTGCTTCTCACACACGTGTTTGCAGAGGTAGGGACCTAGACAGTGCAACGATACACACACAGTGTGTGACCACCTGGAAGACAACGTATATTAAAAAGGTGTTATTCGCCCTAGTGAGCCCTAAAAAAGTTAAGTGTAGTTTGTACTCAATACACGTAGTTCTTAGCAAAAATTCACAATCCCAGCTCTCTGTGAGGACTTTTGCAAAGGATAGACATTTCCATTTTGAAATGCAGTCAAATGCTCTACTACTGAGCGATACCCCCTCTGCTGACATTTCCGTTTTGTACAATACGCATCCTAGGCACCAAAAGGATACAGAGATTAATAAAAATAGAATACAATCTCTGACCCTAAGCAGTTTTCAATAGAACGCGAGAAACAGGCAATCTGTGTATACACACAAGGACTATAAAGCTGAATTTTAAGTAAAACAGCCATACAAACTGTTAAAGAATCGCACAGATGGCAATCATTCTCAGTGGAGGAGCTGGAGAAAGCTTTTAGGGTAAAGGGGCATGTGAAATAACCAACTTAAAGTATGAGTAAGACGAAAATACCAGAAGCAGACATTTCATATAGAGATGGTAACTGAGCTTAGGCCTGGAGGTAAAGAAGGAAAGGATGGGTTACCGTGATAAATAAGGCTGGATGGAGTATGATGTAAGAGGTCCAGCTAGAAAAGTAAGGTGTGGTGAGATAATGCTGAACCTCAACTACCATGCTAAGCAGCGCAGATTTTATTTAGTTCAAGATGGGGAGCCTCAAAGAGTAGTTACAATGCCAAAGTTGTTCTCTTGGAAGTTAGTGAGAAGGATGGACTGAAGGGAAGACGAGAAATAGAACAGGACAAGAACACTGTTGCGAGGATAGAATTTATGGGGGCCTAATTTCTGGCAGTGGACATGAAAATGGGAAAAGGAGAGGATTAAAGATGGACACTTGTACATAATTCACATAGAAGTGACCTTTTAAATTTAGCATGGATTAGATTGGGAGGTCGGCAAAGTTTTTCTATAAAGGACCAAATAGTAAATATGTTAGTCTGTGCTGACTATGAGATCTTTCACAGCAACACAACTCTGCTATTAAAAGCAGTTATTAACTAATAAGTAAATTAATTACTATGGCTATGTTCCAATGAAAATTATTTTTGGACATTGAATTATATTTCATATAATTATCATGTGCCATAATGTATTCCTATTTTTTTTTTAATTCTTTCAACCAGTTAAAAATATAAAAACCATTCTTAGCTTTTGGACCATTAAAAAAAAAAAAAAAAAGCAGGCAGTCAACCAGGCTTGACCAGCCATAGTTTGCAAACACCTGGATTAGACTGCCATGGCAGAGGAAGCAGAGAAGCCTGGACAGCCCCTTCAGGTTGCCCTCAGCTCCCTGGGCTTACCTGCCTCAAACATTTATCCCACTGAACCATGACTGTCTACTTACTTGTCTTTCTCCTCCACAAGTAATGTGCTGTTTATAGCCAGGGAATGACTGTGTGCAACTGTTGTTTTCTTCCCTCAACCACTTTTACACCAGTTTTATACCAAGTACTTTGGTAGATGCTAGAGGCACAATGGGAGCAAAACATGCAATAAACATGCAATCCTTGCTCTCATAGAGTTTACAATCTAGAAATGGAAATAAATCTTAAATCATTACATAAGGCAAGGTAAACTTTCCATCGTGATCATGGAAAATGATAGGGTGCCACAATGAAATATATTGGGGGGGCTAACTTAGGTCAGAGAAACTTGAAGGCCTTTATAAGGAAGTGTGATTTAAGCTGATTCTTAAAAAAAAAAAAAAAGAGTACGTTTTAACCAGGAAGTGGCAGAGACTGGCCTGATGCTCACCAGTCTCTGTTCTTCTGGGACCACAGGAAAACTACACTTTTTTTTTCCTTTGCTTTTAAGCTAGGGTCGTGTGACTGGGATCTGGCCAATGGGGTGTGGGCAGATATGACAGGTGCAATTTCCAGGCCTGGGAGAGAAAACCCCTGCATAATCACTCATACTCTTTTCTCTTTCCACTGCAGCTAAAAAGGCCACATTTTGAATATGGGGGACCACAATTTAGAAGAACCCTGAACCCCAAGTCTCCACTTGAAGAAGAGCCACCCTGACCTACATCACAATTGTCATGTGAGCAATAAATAAATCTTACTAGGCATAGCCACTGAAATGTTGGGGTTGTTTGCCCAAAGTATAGTCTAGCATACCCTGATGATTTCACAAGTGAATTGTTGGCAGGAAGAAAATCCTAGGAAGGTGTAGATGCAAAGTCCTGAAGCAGACAAAGAGCCTATTGTATTTTAGGGATGAGAGAAAGCCAACAGGGCCATGACACAATAAGCAAGAGATGAGGTAAGAGAGGCAGGCAGATACCCAATCACAAAGTATATGGTAGGACTTATTAACATTTTTGGAGTTGTTTGTTTGTTTGTTTGTTTCCTGCGTGGAATCAGGAGAAGTGGAAGGAATTTAAACAGGTGACTGATATAATTGGGGCAGTATTTTCAAGAGGTCACTGTGGTTAGGGTTTGGAGACTGGGCTAGAGAGAGCAAGAGAGGCTACAGGGCGATCTGTTAGGAGGTAATCACTGTAGTTGGGCTAACAGATGACAGTGGATGCAGTAGATATGGAAGGAAATGAAATGTGTCTAGATATATATTTTGGACTTCATAAAGGATTGGATTTGATGGGTGAGGGGAAAAGGGATATCTGAAATGATATCAAAATGTCTAGCATGAGCAACTGGTTGGATGGAAGAGAATGATGGTAGCATTTAAGGAGAGGGGTGAATTAAAGGAAAAACACATCTCAAGAGCTTAATTTTGAAACATCCAGTGCAGTATTAAGTATCTCTGTAAATATATGAGTCTGGAGCACTGCAGAGAGGTTTTAGGATAGAGATAAAAATATAGGAATCATTGGCATATCCATGCTCTCTGGGGCCAGAGGTATGAGTAAGATGACCTGGGGAGAGAAGGTGCAGGAGAGAAGAGAAGCAAGTGAAGTCTAAGAAATTTCAACATTGTGACATTGGAATGAAAAGATGGAGCCAGAGATGTAGGAGGGAAACCCAGAGAGTTTTGTATCTTGGAAGTCAAAGTGTGTCGAGAAGGAGGGAGTGGTCAGTTGTGTCACATGCCCTGAGAGGTCACAGAAGGTGAGGTCTGGAAAGATGCCATGAGTTTGCTAACTTTGGTGCCCCTGGCGACAATGTTCAGGGCGGTCTGGGTAGAGCAAAAGGGAGGTAGGACAAAAAGAGTGTGTGTAGAGTTTGCCTCTGAAGGAAAATAGGGAAGGAAGGACCCAGGGAGTGTTTTTACTGTTGTGTTGTTGTCGTTTTACTCTTTGTTTTCAGATAATTTGAAAATGGCCAAAGAGTTGCAAAACCAGTATGGAATTTCCGTATATCCTCCACCCAGCTTTCCCTAATGTTAATATGTTACATACTGTAGTTCAGTCATCAAAACTGAGAAATTAACATTGGTTTGTTATTATTAAATAAACTACAGACTCTACAGATTTTTACCACTTTTTCCACAAAAATGGTTTTCATATTTTTAAACGGTTGAAAAAGAATTAAGAGTATATGGTGACACGTGAGAATTATGTAAAATGTAAATTTTTATCCATAAAGTTTTATTGGAACACAGCCATGCCTTTTCTCCATGCCAGGATCCAGTCCAGGACCTTGCATGGTATTTGATTCTCACAGCTCCTTCATCTCCATCTGGAGCGGTTTCTTTTGTCTTGCCTTCACTTCATGACCTAAATTCTTTTGAAAAATGCTGGTCAAGTATTTTGTAGAATATCCTCTGATTTGGGTTTGTGTGATGTTTTATTATGATTAAATTGAAGCTACACTTTGTTTTTTGTTTTTTATTTTTGTTTAGAGTGCCACAGAAGTGATGTGCTCTTCCTCAATTCATCATATCAGGGTACCAGAAGTTTATACTCTTATTACTTGTAGTTAACTGTGAACACTTGGCTAAGGTGGTATTTGCTATGTTTCTCTACTCTGAAGTTATTATTTTTTCCATTGTAATTAATAAATATTGGGAGGCCTGTGAGATACTTTTAGACTATCAAATATCCTGTTTCTCCTCTCCCTCCCACCCCCAGCCCTCAGTAATTTTAGTATCCAGCTGTGGATCTTGCCTCCAGCAGTTATGACTGTGATATTCTAATGGTAATTTTCTATTTAATTGTTTTTTACGATGAGAAATACTGGAATATATTTGAATGGTGATGAGATGGGTGGATGGGGGAGAGGTTGGAGAACCAGTGAAGAGACCCTCTGAAAAAAATGCATGGAAACGAGAACCTGAGCTGGCTGAGAGGTTTCCCTTTGATGAGAGGAAGCCCCAAATCCTTCACTAAAAATGGGCAGAGAGAAAAGGGGCTGCAAGGAGGTGTGGACCAGTTCGTGGACATGAGGGTATCTTGGTCATTTCATCTGGGTATCTTTGGCATCTAGAATAGAGGCTCTAACACAAAACAGGCTTTCAGTAAATGCTTGTTGAATGAATAATGAATGAATGAATGAATGAATGAGACAGACAGAGAGTTGGAAACCTACATTTAAAGCGTAGGTACTAGGGGTTCCCTGGTGGTGTAGTGGCTAGGCATCGGCACTCTCAGCGCTGCGGCCTGGATTTTATTACCAGCCAGGGAACCACCAGAAATAAAAAATAAAACACATAAAGAGTAAATATTAAAAGAGGAGCCAATTTAGGGTATAATCTCAGTAAAGCAGGAAGAATCCCAGTGAGCTGATCCCACCTGTAGAGAGTTAAAAACCACTCAGATGTGCACACAGGTAGCAAAGAGTTTATTTCCGAGATGCAAGCCCTTCGCGGTGTGATGGTGGAGATGGCAAGCAATGGACTTGGGCACTGAGGAAAGTGGAAAGTGTTTGGAAGAGTCACTGTGGAAAATAAACATAGCGAGCCAGCTTGGATAATTGCTGACTCACACTAGGGGCCCAGGTGGAGTTAGAAAGCCTGACATCAGGAGCGTTTAATATCTTCCTCTAGCAACTTACATTCCCCCTCGGGGTTGGAAACTAGCCATTGGGCAACAACCTGGTTGAAATGAGTGACCCTGGGGCCTAAGCTGAGTGAGCAGGCAGTGAAGCCAAGAATAAACTGTTAGCCCAGGAGCATAGGCTGGAGGCCAGGAGCCGGTGCTTATTAACATAAATGAGTAAAACCCTGCACATCGGAGTCACCTGGGACACTTGAAAATAAAACAAAACAAACTCCCACCCCAAAAAGTGTAACTGAATTGGTCTGGGGAGGGGCTTGGCCTTCGGGATTCTTTAGAAAGCCCCCCTGTGATTATCATGTAGAACCAGTTTTGTAATGTACAGCTCATATACAGCCAACAGAGGAGACGAAGGTAAGTAGGAGCAAGTTGGAGTTTTGAAACAACAGCAGCTTTTCAGAGGTAGTGATGATGCTAGGTAGAAAGGGAAACTGTAAATCATAGGCCCAAAACACCGCCAGCAATGGGTTGGGGAGCCTAACTGATCAGACAGTGACGGGAAGGAACGGCTCGCAGTCAAAGGAGGAAACGTTGTTGAAGGGGCACGAGATAATGGACGGTGGTGTGGATGTAGCTGCAGTTGCTGGCATGGAGGAAAACACCACTTGCTCCCTCCTGCCCTGAGAGGTGGACCAGTCGGGAGGGCAGGGCTGGCCGTGAAAGGGCAGGGAAAGGGGAGGTGTTCAGGACAAAGGCAGGTTTTCCACTAAGGCTGGGAAGCGTCATAGAGGAAAAAAGTTTGAAAATAAGTTCGTTTCCTTAAAACTGCCTTTTGCCAGGCCTGCTGGTACTTGGCACTGGATTGGGGCTCCCTGCTCACCCCCTTATCTGTGGGCCTGTGTCTATGTCATCGTGCTATGTGGCTCCATTGATCCAGCATTGGAGGGAGGGCTAAGGCAAAGCTGGGTGGGCCCTATTGTTAGCCCTTAGGACTTAATGAACTCCTTATTTACTCAACATGAGCAGGAAGTGCCTCACCTTTGGATTTATAAGAATTAGGATCAGCCCCCCTCCCCTTAACTGGCTCCATCGAAACACTCAGATGTATATTCAGATGAGGAAGAAATTCTTCAAAAAAATAAAAAATGACATTATCCACATCTTGGCTCTTTTTGGCTGTGTGATACAGATCCAGTCAGGTTAAGGGACTCACTGTAGGATGCAGAGACCAACAGTTAGGGAGAGTGAAGTTCATGTTCTTGGAAGACACTCATCTACTGCTGAAATTGGCGTATTGCCACTGTTCCAAAAAAGGATGTTGGGAAGGCACACACATACCTTGGGTTCACAAACAGGAAGGAAATTCGGGGTGGGGGGGGGGTGCAGGGGTGGGGGTGGGCAGGAGCATGTAGGCAGTTTCTCACTCTACCTTCTGATATCCCAGAGAGAACCTTCAAAGCTTAGCAACCCTCCGAATGCTGAGTCAGAAGATGTGGTCCGAGATCTGGCTGTGTGGACCTGTGCCAGAGATTGCACAGATAGGAGAGACTTCAGAGGCATGCACGTCACATGTATACTCAGTTAAAGATAGGAAAGA
Source organism: Lyroderma lyra (assembly GCA_004026885.1). NCBI lineage: Eukaryota > Metazoa > Chordata > Mammalia > Chiroptera > Megadermatidae > Lyroderma > Lyroderma lyra. The sequence continues at coordinate 6,652 of PVJL010004172.1, forward strand.
CATTTTTACTCCCTTCCTCCCCAGCCCTCCACCCCAAAATCTTCCAGAAGCAATGAAAACAAAACAAAGCAAAAACACAGAAAAAGCCCCGTTTTTGATCAAACAAGGAAACTCGCAAAACCTCAGACCACAAACCAGAAAGTATGCCTGCTAAATACTGTAAAATCTATACTAAAATTGGTGAGATGCTGAGAGCCAACATACACTGCCTCCAGCCTTGAGCAGGAAACGTGTTAGCTTAGTAGTTAATGTTACAGTCCCCGAGACCACCAAGTTATTGATCCTTGGGTTGGAGTGGCATTTCCCAAAGGAAAGGGGGACTTGTGTTACTGGGGGAACAGGAAATAAGTTTAGGTGGTGCACGGACAGCCATTTAGTTGTATCAATAGCATAATGAAAAGTGATTGCTTTACCGTTCTCTTTCATCGGTGGTTACATCAAGAAGAAAGTCTTAGTTGGGTGTCCATGGTCTTAACTTACCTCTGATTTTATCAATCTCTCTTTCTAGCTAGGATAGTACAGATGGCCGACTCGCTTCCAGCAGACAACTGTATCTAGCTAGAACTGACTATCAGTGTTTTATTTTCATTGCATTTATTTTAATAGTTACTTCCTATTTCTCCGATGGCAAGTGATAACTGGCTTTTCATTAATGACAGTGATATGTCTACTTTTTAAATAAGTAAAAATTGGGAATTGATTTAAAGACAAATATTGATTATAATGGACATGATATGCAGATAAGGCACAGTTGCAGAAGTGGTGCTGAAATTTAGATTTTGAGTAACAAGATCCAAGGATCCCCCAGGAGAAACAGGTAGTGTTCTTGCAAAGAACTAGGGTGATAGCAGGGAAGGTCAGTATCAAGGAGAAACCAGGCTGATGGTTATTTATTTTTATTGCGGGTGATCGTGACTCCTGGAGACGAGAGGGTGAAGGGGATGGAGAGGCAATTGCTAAGTAGAACCCAGAGAACATAACCTGAGAGGGTATTGCTGGGGACCTCCGGAGCCTCCTGAATGCCTGTACCTGAGAATGTCAGAGACACTCTTTCATGGAGAAGAAATGAACAGATTTGTAAGCGCCAATGTAAAGCTTCCAAGTGCCTCAGTGTCCTTCCACTGCTTCCTATGCTGTTCCTTAACAAAGAATTCTCTATCTTGCCGAAGAAATTTCAAAATGATCTCCCTTAAAAACATGTCAAAGAGGAGCTTTAGGGGCACAAATGAGGCAGCAGAGAGCAATAAAAGAGAGTAAAACTGAGTGGCAGAGCCCTGGACAGGAAAGCTGCTTTAGAGCCAACCCAAAATAGATTGAACACAAGTAAAAACACCACAGAACAACATGGAGAAGAACAACGAAATGTTAAAAATTATAAAAACTTGGTAGTTGTGGAAAATAGACAACAGGGATCCAAGATAGGAACAACTGACATTCCAAAAGAAGCTCCCAGAACAAATGGAACAATGGGAAAAACTTAACTGAAAGACTTGAGTCAGCGGTAGAAAACACACACTGTATCTAGGTGAAATTTGTTCAGAGTGATTAGTAATAAAATATACCAGATAAGAAAATCAAAAGCAATATTTAATATAAATGACAATGAAGCAAGGTCTACAAAAGTCGAGGGCCTGAGGGGTCACTCGTGTGCTTTACCTTCTGCCCAGTAGTCCTGTAAGTGTAGAGACGGTGCAAAATCATTGCCAAGCGTGAAAGAACTCAGGGTTTCCACATTCTCGAAAAAAAATTCTTTATACTGAAATGCCCTCAACCAAGGGATGAATCAAAATCAAGAGGAAAATTGAGGATTTTCAAAAAAAATACTGAAGATGAGTTTTGAACTCTTTTAACTACAGAATTAAGATGAAGCAGCTGTGGAATTTTTGGTTTAAGAACAAAATGTAAAGATTGCAAACTCTTACCCTGTAAAAATAATTATGTACCTAACAAAAATTGGGACATGAGGGGGAAGGGCAGTGGGAGGACATGTAAGTATGTAAATTTATTCATCTTTAATGGCAGGGAAATAATCACTCTAAAAAAATAAAATGCATGAACTGCAGCTTTTTAAAGCAAGCCTGATTCCCACTTCTTCATGATTTTTATATTAACTGTTTTTAATCTTTAAAGGGGATGTTTTAAGAATTTTTGTGGTAGAGTAACATGTAGCTGAAGCTCAGCATCTCCTATTTTCTTTCCTTCAGTTTCTTTTTCTATAAAATTAATTTTAATCATTTTACTTAAAAGCAATTTGCAGAGTAAAATCCCACTTTTGTCTACTGATCTTTCTGCTCTGTTTTGATGCACAAGGACCTGTTGAGAAGATATATTCCAAGTTATGGCTGTTTGGGGGGAAGTGAGATTTGGGTTTGTAGTTTTAAAAAAACTTCCTCTTTGTACTTTTCTATGTTATTTTTATCATGAAATACATCCTACATAACAATAATAGTCATTTTCTGAGTAGTGTGGTAGAACAATAAAATGGCCCCCATGACCTTTGTCCCCAGGTGTTACTGCCATGATTATATCATGGTACGCAAAAGGACTTTGAAGATATGACTAAAGTTACTAATTAGCTGTCTTTAAGTTTGGGAGATGATTGGGTGGGCCTAATCACATGAGCACTTTCAAAGCTGGCTGATAGCAGAAGTCACAGAGATTTGAGGCATCAAAAGGCTCCAATGCACAGGCACTGTCCATTGGCTGCCTTTAAGATGGGGTGCCCCGTGGAAAGGCCCTGAGTGCGGCCTTTAGGAGCTAAGAGCAACCTCGTGCCGACAACCAACAACAAAACAAGGCCCTCAGCCCTACAACTGCCAAGACCTGAATTCTGCCAACCACCCGAATGAACTTGAAAGTGGATTCTTTGCCAGAACCACCAAATAGGAGCCCAGCCTGGCCAACATCTTGATTCCAGCCTGCGAGAGCCTAAGCAGGGAAGCCACTTGATCTGGCAAGTTCTGACCAACAGAATTGGGAAATAATAAATGGGTGTTCTTTTCAGTGAAGGAAACCATCAATGAAACAAAAAGAGAGCCTACTGAACGGGAGAAGATATTCACCCATGATACATCTGATGAGGGTTTAATATCCAAAATGTATAAAGAACTCGTGCAACTTAACACCAAGAAAAAAACAATCCAATTAAAAATTTGGCAAAGGACCTGAATAGACATTTCTCCAAAGATGACATGCAGATGGCCAACAGACATATGAAAAGATGCTCAACATCACTAATCATCAGAGAAATGCAAATTGATGTCACAATGATGCATCACCTCACACCTGTCAGAATGGCCACCATCAGTAAATCAGCAAACAAATGCTGGCGAGGACGTGGAGAAGAGGGAACCCGTGTGCACTGGTGGGACTGCAAATTGGTGCAGCTGCTGTGGAAAATGAGCAGGAGTGTCCAACCTTTCAGCTTCCCTGGGCCACACTGGAAGAAGAATGATCTTGGGCCACACGTAAAACACACTAACACTAACGACAGCTGATGAGCTAAAAAAAAAATAATCCAAAAAATATCTCATAATGTTTTAAGAAAGTTTACAAATTTGCATTGGATAGGCCTCATTCAAAGCCATCCTGGGCTGCATGTGGCCCGTGGGCTGCAGGTTGGACAAGTTTTGTTTAGAGGTTCCTCAAAAATTTAAAAATGAAACTACCTTATGTCCTAGCAGTTCCATTTCTGGGTATTTATCTGAAGAAATACAAAACACTAATTCAAGAAAATATATGCACCCCTGTGTTCATTGCAGCATTATTTGCAATAGCCAAGCTATGGAAACAACCCAAGTGCCCATCAATAGACGATGGAATAAGGAAAATGTGAGATATATATATAGCTCTATCTATCTACCTGTCTATATTACAATGGAATATTATTCAGCCTTTAAAAAGAATTAAATCTTACTACTTGCAACAACATGGATGGAACTAGAGGTATTATGCTAAGTGAAACAAGTCAGAGAGAGAAAGGCAAATACCATATGATCTCACTTTTACATGGAATCTGAGGAACAAAATAAATGAACAAACAAAACAGACGCATAGATACAGAGAACAAACTGATGGTCGCCAGAGAGGATGGGGATTGGGTGAAAAAGGTGCAGGGGTTAAGGAATATAAATTGGTAGTTACAAAATAGTCAGGAGACTGTAAAGTGCAGCCTAGAAAGTTTAGTTGATAATGTTGCCACAACTATGTGTGGTGCCAGGCGGGTACTGGACTAATCAGGGGGTCACTGCACAGGTCATATAGATGTCTAACCACTCTGCCACACACCTGAAATGAATACAAAATAATACTGAATGTCAACTGTGACTGAAACAAACAGACAAACAAACAAGATATTTAGAATGGGTGTTGTTTTAAGCTGCCTCCGCAGCAGCGGAAAACTAATACAAGCAGTAAATGTTTTTCCTCCATGCCAGACCTACAGCATCGGAATCACCGCCATCGCCGCCATCGTCGTCCCCATGCCCCCCTCGCCCCACTGCAGTTTCGTATTGCTTCTGGATCTGCAGAGCTCAGGCTGTTTCCAGGAGCCCCAAACGCTCTGTGAGAAAAAGGACCAATTTGTGTGATGGCCGGAAGACTCCAGTTTGGGATTAGTCGTTTGTGCAGACTTTGAATACCTTTTGTATTAGTCCAATTTTTAAACTGATTAAAAAATGGTTTTAAATATATAAACAAACAAATTGGGGTCAGAAAGCTGGAGACGAAGGGGGGAGTGTTGGGAAAGGGCAAGGCTGGGGTGTCGGGAAGGCAACACGGTGAGAGGCGGAGTGGACACAAGCCGTGAGAATACCCCTGGCCCGCCTCCGCTTTCTCCCAGCCCCCCTCCATCACTGTAGCTCTTCCAGTACTTCTGATCTTATCTCTGTACCTTTAAATGATGGGCTTCTGTCACTGCTGATTTGTTTTGCACCTTACCTATTTTCCTGCTTACTGGTAAATGAGGATTAAGCTCATTTTCACTAGCTTTCCCTCTTCTCTTTATAGACACGGGGTGCCAAAAAAATGTATGCACAACTTTAAGAAAGGAAAAAACTGTATTAAAATAGTTACTCAGTATGTACCGATAACAAAAGATGACTACAAGCCATGTTTGCCTTCTGCAATTATAGAGGTGCTCAAAGTGGCTACCGCCAGTATCTACGTAATGCATAGCTAACATCTCTTAAAATGTGTCTTCATTTTTCTGGCACCCCCGCCCCCCTAGGTTCATAACTTCTTTGTGTCTCTTCGTGTTACCTGTGTTCTGCTGGTACCTTTATTTCTTGTTCCATCAACGAAGGGCAGCATCTCCTGGCTGCTCACTTTCTAAGATGAATGGGACAGCATCCCTACACTGCTCTTCCGTGTCTGCCTCCCACCTTCTGCCACGTACACTTTTAAGGATAGGAACACTGATGTTCTATTCTGAATTATAATTGACTCTTCCATAGACTGACTGACTCTTAAAAAATGAAAATCACTTACACAGCATTTACATTGTTGTGGCCGTGAATACTGTCCTCTCAGGAGGCAAAATGTTTACGAAGATTGCTCTTCCTTTTACGGTACAAAACGCTTTCTTTTCCCCCTCGGATTTTCTATTTGTCTTTTCTTTTCTTTCTTTCTTTTTTTCTTTCTGTTTTTTGGTAGTTCTCTGGCTGGGAATCAAACCCAGGCCGTGTATTTGTCTTTGCTTTATCTTGTCGCTTTCTTCTTCATCATTTTCCCTTGGCTTCTTCACGCCACCAGGTCCCCTGCTGAGTTTTAGGGTCTGGGAGGCCCACTGCCCTCCTGCTGCGTAGCTGGCACGATGGGATGTCCCCTCATCGCGTTCCTGAGTCCACATGTACCTAATTCTTCAATTCTACCTTTGTTTTGCTGCCGCACATTTTCTAGTACCTTCCTAAGAAATGGTGTGCGAGAGGTCAACTTTCTGAGCCCTGTTTGTTTCCAAAGATCTTTTATCCTACACTCACACTTGGATGACAGTTCAGCTGAGTAGGACATGGTACGTTGAAGATCCTTTTCCTGCAGAATCCTGAAGGCATTACACTAGTGCCTTCTAGCATCCAGTCTTGCCAATGAGAAGTCTGTTCAATTTTCATTATTATTTTCATTCTTTTATAGACGATCTTTTTTTAATTGAAAGTTTTTCCATTATTCTCTTTAACTTTGATGTTCTAAAAACTGGGTCTTTTTTTGAAACCCTCTATTTACCACTTAATAGGCCCTTTTCTCTAGAGATCTGTGGCCTTTACTGCTGGAAAATTCTCTTGTAACATTTTTTTTTATATTGCCCTCTCCCTTGATTTTCTTTGTTCTCTTTCTGAACCTACTATTGGTTGGATAGTGAACCTCCTGTATTTGTTTTCTATGTCTTCTTCACTTCTTTATTACCTTTTTGGAACTCTCGTTTTCTTTTGATTCTATACATTTAGAAATACAACCGCCATTTTTCTTTCACATTTTCCATTGATTCTTTTGTAATTTTAACAGTCACAGTTTTAATTTATAAGAGCTCATCTTATTTGTCCTTTGTCCTGAAATGCTATTCTTGTATGGATTAAATAGCTTCATGAGTCTTCCTGAATATATCAATTGGAGCTTCTTAGTTTAGTTTGCTTTGATTTGGAGTCTTTTCCTCAAAATAACTGCTGTCTTCAGGGCTGTTGTTTTTTTTGTTTTCATTTGTTTGTTTGTTTGTTTATTTTCCTGTTTACTTTAGTTTCTCTCTTTTATTATGAGGTCTTTTCCTGGCATGCCTAGAGAGTTTTCTTTGTCCATTCTTAATTAAGAGTGAAACCTCAAGAAGCTTCTTAGGAGTTCTGTGTTCCAGGCCTCATGGGCCACAAGGCCCGGGAGTCCTGAATGCTAAAATGTGCTGATTTTCCCCTCTGGAGACATTGTTTTTTTTTTAAGAGAGGAATCTGACAATACGTTTCCTGGGTGATAGAAACTTCATTGATGCTTCAGCAGTGAGGTAAGGTGAGAAGGTCCAGTTGTTTCATACGTAGACTTCCAGTTCATTCCCTTGTTTTCAGCCCTGTATCTCACATTCTCTGTCACATTTTGCGTTATCACACCTGAGCTTCTCTGAGAGCCAGCTAGAACGATCAGCCTCCTCCCACCTTGTGTCTCTCTGTGGGTCCTCTACATAGTGGTCCTCAGACCTCCTACCGTTCCTTGGATGGTTGCACCACACTTGGGGAAATACCCACCTAGACTGACTTTTTCTTCCCTGGCATCACAAAGCTAATGAGTGCCAGAGCCTGGAGGTGATCCCACTCTGCAATTTCAAACCGGAGGTCCCTGCCACTCAGCACAGCATTCTAGCAACTGCATGGTTAGGGACTGATAACGAAGGATGAGAAATGTGGGTCTATTTTTCAGCAGACATCAAAGATGGGTTCACTTTTAAGTGCTTACAGTGCCTTAGGATCATATTCTTTCCTTCAAAGGTTTCAAACTGAAATACTTACACAGACCAGAGAGAGATAGGATAGCAGCCACTGAGGGTGGGAAGAAGTGCAGGAATGCTGGCCAACCTTAGCCTAATCTTTGATGTTTCAAGACACATCGAAGTCCAGAATACTCAGTAATATTATTAGATAATGGTTTTAAACGTTAGCAAATAATTCAAGTTCAGCTGTGGCTGTAGGCCAATTGTAGCGACTATACATTGCATGCGGGAGAGAAAACCTGAAACAAAGTTGTGGAGGGACTAGAAGGGAAAACTGTCCCAGGACCCACCAGCCAATCACAGAAGTCTGCTTAAGACAAACCAAGGAGTGTGTCTTCTTTGAGTCCAAGACATATGGGGAGGTGGGTCTGAGGATCATTTCCTTTATCTATCTCTTAACATTCAACCCCACTGGCTCTCTTAGATCCTAAGCTAGCTAGTTTCTCTCCTTTTCTTCTCTTGAGTCATTTTGCTCAAAGAACTCTTCCTCTTTTTGGATGACAGAGCCAAAAGCCCATCTAAAGCAGGGGTTCCCAACCTCTGGGCCACAGACTGTTAGTGATACGTGGTCTATTAGGAACCAGGCCACACAGCAGGAGGCGAGCAGAGCGTGAGCTAGTGAAGCTTCATATGTGTTTACAGCCGCTCCCCATACTTGCATTACCGCCTGAGCTCCGCCTCCTGTCCGATCAGCAACGGCATTAGGTTCTCATACAAGCGCAAACCCTATTGTGAACTGTGCATGTGAGGGATCTCGGTTGCATGCTCTTTATGAGAATTAACATTTGATGATCTGGGGTGGAGCTAAGATGGTGATGCTAGCCCTGGGGAGCCACTGCAAATACATATTAACATTAGCAGAGACCATAATAAATCAACTGCTTGCAGACTCATATCAAAACCCTATAAGTGAGTGGTTAAGTGACATCTAAGTTTCATGTGGCACTTGAATCATGAAAACAGTCCCAGGTGCTAAAAATGTTGGGGACCGCTGATCTCAAGAATTCATGAATACCATGTACAGCAGGGCTAAGCAAGACGTCAAACATAGTCCACTAGTGGACTACCAAGCAATTTTGGGGTGACCTCCTAAATAATAAAATAAATAGCTAGTGGACTGGGACACTGCTGAAAAAATCTGCCCAGGCCTGATATACAGGTACAGAGGAGGGTGGGAAGGGAGGCTGAGATCAGAAACTCTGAGGAGTGGTTTGGTGCTTACATAGTTGCGATGCTATGTTTGCATACACGGGTGACAGGGGCAGCTTTTAGCCAGAGGCCTGCCTGGAGACTGGGAAATGGACCAGAAACCATTTAACATTGTTGAGCCTGAGCTTTTCCACCGATAAAATTAGGATCATAAAAATAGCTGTTTTCAGAGCATTGTTCTGAGAATAAAACAAGAGAGTATGCAAGGTCGTGGGATTGTGACGGCAAATAAGCCATCACCTCAGGGAGAAATGGGAGAAATGGGAGAAATGGAGGATGCACTTGGACTGTACAAGGTGGGGACAGGAAACAAACCTCAGGAGTATCCCAAGGTTACTCTGATGAAATTTCCAGTCATTTCAGGGTTGATGTCATCTCATCCGATGCCTTGGACTGCAGTTTGTTTTATTTAATGAAACCTATTTAAATAACATGACACCAAAAATTGTAAGAGAAGTCCTTGGAATAGGCCGACTCCTGTATCTGAATGACGGCGTGAGAAGAGCACATCCGAAAGACATGGATCCTCCTCAGTTTTCAGCAGCTTGGTTGATGTGCTGGTCTCCCAGAGAATCCCCTCTTACCTTACAGTCTTTTGGGAAACTGACAGGTAACTGTGGTGCCAAGACCACGCTGAGTTCTAATTCAGCTCAGCTGTCAGAAGAGCAGGTGCTTCTAAATTTCCTTTGGTTGGGAGGTTATGACCTACCGCTCAGGCAGTATCTGCTGTGTCGTTCAGTTTCAGCGTTACTGTGTATATTCCACATTGAGTGGCACAAAGATTCATGTACAAAGAGCTTTCCTGAAGCAATTTTTATAAGAACAAACTGTTTGAAAAAAATTCACTTGCTTAACAATAGGGGAATGGTTGAATAAATGGTATTTTTTATGATGAAGGGTTATGCAACCATTAAAAGTGTATTTGCACAGTGGTTCCCACTAGAATTCTGCTGGACTGGACTGAGGCAAGTGGGAAGCTCTGCTTCTGCCCAGTACAGGCCAGCTGAGACCAGCCGGAAGCATGATGTAAAATATGCAGCACAGCCGTGCAAGGCTGGTGGGCAGCTGCAACCTGCAAACAGGTGAGGTCTGCAGCTTTGTCAGAGGTGGGGCCGTTCACATCAGGCAGACACATCTGGGAGCCTCCCAGGGGCAATGGGTGCCACAGACCCTGCATAATCTATGCACACTTGCACCTGAAGAGACCCGTAGACATCATCAGAGCATGTTTTCTGAGAAAGCCACGTATGGGGTCACTGCCCCCATCAGCAATGCCATCCCAAGTTGGAAGAACCAGACCACCAGGCCTTGGAATGAAAGGTCAGGAGGGACCTAGCTGTCTGTGGAAGCAGAGCTCTGCATGCACGTTCTAAGCTGTCACTAATGCAACAGTACATGGAAGGTGAGTCATTGCTTTGATTCTTGACCCTGGGACATGGAATGGGAGGGTCTTACCGCAAATCCAAGTGAATGAGTTGGAGAAGCTCAACAGAGGACTGTGTGTAGAGAGACTGAAGAGCCTTCTGGAGGGAACGTCCCAGGAAGAGAAGCAGCCAAGCCAGGCACGAAGAGATTTCCCTGGGAGCAGTCATGGTCCTCTGATAAGCAGGGCAGTTCTGGCCTTAGCCTCCTGGCTGGGCCTGTGAGCCTTCTCCTGGCTCAGGCCCCAGTGATCTCCTCTCTGAATTCTGTGGGGTGGCAGCTGACGTGGAAAGGGTTATTTTACCAGAAATGCTTAAATGTTGGGCTGTAAGTAGTATTGCTCTGGTGCCTCTCTATCATGAACTATAGACAGGACAAGGCAACCTCCCTCCCAGGTCATCTCAGAGGACTGACCAAACTGCTCTGGTGCCACAGGTGGGGTGTGCGCCCAGCACAGTGACGGTACCCAGTGGGGCCGTGGCAGCACCAGCAGAATCTGTGGTGCCTGGCAGGACAATGGTGGTATCCAGCAAGCATGGGTTTATGAGGGGGGACCCCCAGAAATCACCGAGGAAGGCTTCAGTGGGGACCAAGGGAAGCTGGGAATGAGCACCAGGGAAACTAGTGACTCCACACTTTCCCACAGCATATTGAGGCTTGAAAAGCAGGTTACATACAGATGGGGAAACTGAGGCACAGGCAGGTTAAATCACTTACTCAGAGACAGAACTGTGAAGTGACGGAACCCAGATTTAAATCCAGGTCTTCTTGACTTCTGCTTATTCTACTGGACCCTGAAGCCTTTCAGGAGAAACCAGAGAATATCCAAGGAATACTAGTAATTCCATTGGATGGAAAACAATTCATCAGGTAGCAGCAGCGATCGAATCTAGAAGAACATTTGGGATTGTCTCATGGAGGAGTTTGCACTAATTTGGGCAATAATGGCCTAGTCTGGGGGTTGGCAACCTAGGGCCCGCAGACCAAGTCTGCTCACTGTTTTGGGCCCATGAGTTAAGGATGGTTTTTATAGATAAGCATTCACAATTGATCTGATGATAGAGAACATTAACTTTGAACTCCACGTAAGTGAAAATTTTCTACTTCCCATAGGAAAACAAAATTCATTCTTCTCGTAAATAGATATGATAGTATGTATGCTATTATTTTTTTATTTCATCAATAAAATTTGTGAAAATTTGTTTCTTCTCTTGTTATATATCTATATAATATCCTTGATTTCGCCTGTTGCCCGACAAAGCTGAAATATTTATAATCTCGCCCTTTACATAAAAATTTTCTCACCTCCAGCATCATAGTCAGTGATAGAAAAAAAGTTACAGAGTATAATTTTTTAATTATACACTCGCACCAATAAAAGTCTGAGCATGCGTGTCCTGTCTGCACATATTATTTAATATTACTAGGGGTGCTAAAAAATGTACACACATTTGAAGAGATGTTATGTATGTATTACTTTATGAAGTTGAATTGAATTACGGTAGCAGTATATAGTATGAAGTTTGCTCAAAAGATGGCATTCATCAAATGAGTGCTAGTGTCACCATGTGACAGACAGGACAGACAAAGAAAATGGCTGAAGCATTGTTGTCATTTAAGGAGAGCAAGACCATTCTGAAGTGGTATTTGAAATTCGAGAGCACTGTGGAAGTACAGACAGTGGGGGCGTGAGTGTGCAATCATGTCCGACACACCTAACAATGCACACATTCGTGATAAGTTTGAGACTCATGGGACTGTGTGTGATGTGCACAGGGGCATGCACAGCGATATAAGGGGACACTTTGGTCAACATTGCTCCAACAGTAGTTCACCATAATCAGAAGTGTCTGGACCCTGATGGTGACCACTGTGAGCACCTCTTGTAATTGCCGAAGTCAAACGTGACTTGTATTCATCTTTTGTTATCGGTATAAATTGAGTTTTACAATTTTAATATAGTTTCTTTTCCTTTCTTAAAATGTGTATATATTTTTCGGCACCCCCTGTATATTGTGTGCTACCCTCCTTATGTACTTGTATATACAAGCTGCACAGTTAGGGCTATGGATATAATGTGAAGTCAAACTGCCTGAGTTCAAATCCCAGACCTGCCATTTCCTAGCTTTATGACATTGTACAAATTTCCTAACCCGAGGCCTCAGTTTCCTCATCTGAAAAATGAGGGTAATAATAATAATATCCTTTGGGGGGGATTGCTGTGGGAATTAAATTAGTGAATATATGTAAAGTGCTTCAAACAGTCCCTGATACAGAGTAAGTGCTAAATAAGAACTGTTAATGGTTTGATCTTTATAAGTCACACACTACAAATAAGAATTTAAAATGAGGGGATGGTAATAAAAGTCCTAAACTCTTTTTGGCATCCTCACGTGGTATCTCTTATCACCCCTGGGGTGTGCATGGGATGGACAATGGGTGATTAGCATGACTTGTCAGGACATAGGGGCAGATGGCAGCGGGACTGGTTAGGAGAGAAGTCATTCATTCTTGGCAATAGAATGGCCTGACTTTGGAGCTAGCTGACCGTGGGGCTGCAGAAACGGAAACGGCGTGAGGGCCGCCCCGTTCTCCTGACCAGGTGCGTCTCATCCTTTCTCCTTGTCACTCAGTTCCCGCTGCCCCCGACGAAGCAGTCCGCGTTGGCCCAGTGGCTCATTTGTTCATTCATTCAGCAGTCTTTCCTGGGTGTGCCAGGGTCACAGGGGTTACAAAGATGAACCCCAAACAAGCCTGCACTTCAGAAGCTCGTGGCTGGCCAGGAGGAGAGAGGCATGGAGACAAGCATGTGCAAGAAGGTCATAGGGGTCCTGCTAGGAGCCTGTTTAGAAGCTGATTGAAGCATGTTCAAGCCCACGTGGGGAGGGGGGCGGTCAGAGAAACTCTCAGGGATGGTGACGTTTGGATTAAGTGTTGAGAGGTGAGTGGGTGTGGGCGAAGCCATTCCAGGCAGGAGCCGCGAGATCAAAAACACAACGGCACCACATAGCCCCACAGGTGCTGGGGACGGCAGACGCCCAGGCCGTGGGGCAGTCACGTGCCAGGCCTCGGGCCAGAGCCACCCCACAGGAGTTGGGAAGTCAGTGATGGCAGAGCAAAATATGTTTCTTTTTCATAACGTCCTGCAGAACCGACTCTGCTTACGGCGTCTTTCTGGCGGGCCTTAGAAAATCGAAGCTATTTTGTTTTCATTATGTTTAAAAGGCAATGTCAATGTCAATAAAAGCTACTTGGAATGGTATGCAGTTAAGTTCCCCTCAAAAACTGAATTTAATAACCTTGACCTGCATTTGGTTTTAGGAACTTGATCGCCAGCTTTCATCCTGAAACTGAAAACTTGTGGTTTTAGAACCTAATTTTTTTATGGTGAGGTCACTGTCGTGGGAAAGAATGAGACTGTTTTCCTCACAGTGGGTCTCTTCCTTCGAGCCCTTTGTCCTTTTCTCCCTCTACCCTTCTGTTTAGTCACTGAATCCGTCTGCCTGTCTGTGAACAAGCACATGACCCCAGCAACTAGGATTAAAGTCGCAATCGTTAGCAAAGACGGTAGCCTTGTACGCAGGATGTGGTCCCCCCAAAGAAGCAAGAAGCATGCCCCACTGAAGTTTTGGGGTTTGGAATGTATTCTGGGTTTTGGTGTTTGGTCTTCAAGTAAAATGTGTTCTCTGAAGAGAACTGGAGAGCACAGCGAAGTCACAAAGCCATGGTGGAAGATAACCTTCTGTCTAAGCACTTAGGGGCCACCTTGCTGCTACTTTGGAATATTTTCTTCTAGTATTTTTATTCTGTGCTTTCTATGTTTCACACGCCTGGAAGACGACCCCGATGAAGTTCATGTTCGTTACAGACTTCATCGTCCCCAGCACAGGCCTTCGGTGAACTTTATTGGAGACAGAGGTTGTTCATCTTTCATGTGTTTTAGAAAGATCTGCAGACACTGCATGCCCTCCCCACTTTCAACCCCAAATCTACGTGTTGGGAACAGTGTAGGGGAGGGAGAGCCTCCTTTGTGGGCCTGCTCTGAGTGCATTTACACCTTTGACGCACTGAGGGTTGTGGCCTGCCTCACACATACGGAAGAAAGAGAGAAAAACTCGGAATGGAAGGAGTCTCCAGGCCTTGACCCAGATGTCACACTGTGGACAAGCAAGATTGCAGGGAGCAAGGCAGGGTGCCTTTTGAAGTTCCTTCCTGGGGATTGGCAGTTTCTCCCTGCTCCTCTGTCGACTTGAGAACAGGATGCCAGCAGCATCCTTTTTTTTTTTTTTTTTTTTTTTTTTTTTGGTATGTGAGAAACACATGTTCCCACATTGGGGCCTTAGACGCTCTGCCTCTGGGTGTTTCTGCAGCTCACTGCTGAAGCATCGTGCAGATTTCAGCTCAGCTCTCACTTCTCAGAGTTGCTTCCATGACCCCCAAGCCTCCTTGCCCCTGCCCCAGCCCATCACTCCCCATCTTATCACCCCACTTTATTGCCTGCCTAGCGTGGACCACGATCTAAAATGATCATGTACTTATTTGCTTATTTGGGGCCTGTCTGCCAGTCCCATGGAAGTAGGGGGCTTCCACATGATGTTTTTTGCTGTATCCCCAGTGCTCACCACGGTCTCTGCCACATAGTAGGGCTAACATGACATATTGTTGAATCAATGAGCAGTGCCGCCGGGGCCCAAGCCCTGGGCTCCTGCGTGCCCACATCCACCGAATTCCAAGCCTTAACAGTTCTCTGCCCCATCACCCATCTCTGATCCATCTCTTCCTCTTCCCCCCCGATCCCCCAGGACTAACGTCCAGCCCCTAAGACAATTACAGTGGTTGTAACAGCTCTGTGTGCCCCAGCCTCCCTCCCACCACGCCACCGAGTGTTCCTTCTCACTCCCACCATGCTGCTGCCCTGTTTATAAGCCTCGTCCTCACCATCGCTCCACACAAACCCGTGGGCTGATTTTCAATGTGGTGGCAGAGACGGGCACCCCAGGGGGATACAGTGGAAGTGGGGGTGGGCGTAAGGATGTGCAGATTGAAATCAAAGCACAGCGGTGCCTCCCCACACACTTGGCTTCGTTGTGTACTCAGACCATTGACTGTACTGTGTCAAATAAAAAGGGGGCCTGCGACTTTGGGTTTACCAAGGAGACTAGGGTGTGGTTTTCCACGTTCAGATAGCCGATTGCTCATTCTCCTAAGTAGGTCATGCCTTTAGTGCTTCCCCCACGTAGCTCCTCCCTCCTGACCTCCGCCCGGGACATGCCAGCTCCTCTTCACAGGCCAGTTCACAGCCCGCTCCTGTGACGCCCGCCCATGTCATTTTACCCTTCCCCTGAGCCCCATGGCACCGTGCCCACAGCTCTGATGGGTCATGGTTTTGTGCTTGTTCAGATGCCCCATCAGACTGGGTGGCCCCTGAGGGCCAGGCACTCGGTATCTTAGTCAGCACAGGCCGCCGTAAAAATCTGTGACAGAGCGAGTGGCTTAAACAACAGACATTTATTTTCTCAGTTCTGAGGCCTGCGAGGCCACGATCAGGCTGCCGGCACAACTGAGTTTGCATGAGGGCTGCCTAGTTGGCCACCTTCGCACTGTGACCCCACATGGCGGAGGGATAGAGAGCAAGCTTCTGGGGTCTGCGTCTTCTTATAAGGACATTAATCCCCTCAGCCCATGAATGCATCTAAACGCCAATTCCCAAAGCCCCAGTGCATGACGGCAGGGGTGGCGGAGCTGCACCAACATTCCGTCCCATTACACTCAGTAAACATTTCTAAATACTCGTCAATAAACAACATAGGCTCCCCTAAATTCTCCCCGACCTAGGACAAGACTGGTCCCAGGGTCCAAAGCAGGGTGGCACCTGCAGGCGGCTGCCGTTCACGGAACCTGTGTTTGCAAGTCAGAGGCACGGAGGGATCTAGCAATCCGCTCATCTGCTCACCTGGTCTCCTCGTCACCGACTGAGAAAGTCAAGCCCCAGAGAAGTCCAAGGGCCTCAGCCAAGGTCTTACTCATCTGACCTATGCTGAGAATCGGACATTGCTTACCACCTCGTCTTTGTCCATTCAGAAAGCATTTATTGCTCGCTGACTGTGTGCCAGGAATTGTGTTGCCCTCCAGCAGCCCCTGCCTGGTAGGGGACACAGACCCGTAAGCGGCCAGGACAGTGCGGGGTGGTGTGTGCCTCAGGACAGCCCCGGGGAGGAGTCTCTAACCCAGCCTGGACGTCTGAGGAGGTGTCTTGGAGAGGGGACATCTGAGTGCGGGGTCTCCAAGGTGAGGAGGAGTTAGGCAGGCAGAAGGCCACAGGAAGATGTTCTGGGTAGAGAAGGCCAGCCGGAAGCCGGGGAGAACAGGGCCCCCCTGGGAACTGCAAACAATTACTGAGAACTTGAGTATGTGCTAAGTGCTATTCCCAGCTCTGGGGTTACAACAAAGTAGAAAACAGGGTCCCTGACCTCAAGGAATCTGCCGTAAAAGATACAGAAGAACAAAATCAACAATTCAGAGCATCAGTTTGCACTTCAGCTCTTGTATGTGTGTGGGGGGAGGGGGTACTTAATGAGATGGCAGTTTGAATATGCTTCTGACCCCCACCGTGTTTAGAATGCATTTCTTCCCTTCTTGGGGCACCTCCTTCTTCCACAGTAAGTCTCGCAGCCCAGGGCCCTGCTCCACCCTGGGAGCTGGCCTGGTGCCTCTGCCTCTTGCAGAGAAATCAGAGGGGCTGCGGAGCCCTCTGGAGGCTTGTGTTCTCTGCTGTCACCGCCTCTGCTGACCCATGAGAGCCTGGGGCAGGGCTTGTTTAAGGAGGGAAGTCCTTCCAGGGCCATGTGCCCAGACAGAGTGGGAGGCAAGAAGTGGCCTCTTTTCCACAAGGTCACCCCCAGCAAGGGATGCTACTGGTCACAGCGGACCTTGGCTCCTAGTGCCTCAGGTCCTGTGAATACAGACAGACAGACAGACATTCAGACACACACACACACACAGCCCATCCCCATGGGCAAGGGGCTTCTAGCCTAAAGCCACAGGCATTCTGGGAACCGGCGAGGAAACCCCCTTGCTGTCCTGGTCCAAGGCCAGCTCCGTGTCCCCACTCAGGAGGAGTGACATGTCTCTCTGGGGAGTGAGGAGGAAGAACCTGACTCCCTTCTGCTACATGAATAACAACACATAGATAAATGCCACAGGGGTCACGCGGTGACTGCTTGATGTCGACTGTATTGGACACCGAAGGGATGGTCATCCTGCACCCTTCTCCCTTCTAAACGCTGTCCCTTCCTCCCTTCTCTCACCGGTTTCCCGGAGACTGCAAGGTTCTGGGGCTGCCTGGCCCTGTGGCCCACACTGCGGCCGCAGGTCCCCTTCCGTGGGATATTTTTGGACTTGCAACTGAGAAAGTCAGTGTCCCTCTGAGGATGGAAACCATCAAATGTACAACTCAGGACGGGCGGAAGCTCTGTCGTGAAGACAAGGGTGATGGTGCAGACAGAAAAGGCAGCAGAAGCCAAGGAGTGGACAGCAGCAGAGGGGAGCCAGCAGGCGGTGAGTCCCAGGTTCCCACCGTGCCCGACCGTCCTGTGCCCCCCACAGTCAAACCCTCCCTTCGCTGAAGCTACTTCTCATGCTCGACGCATGTCTGTTCCTCATCACCAGGCCAATCAAGGTATTTATCGTCCAAACCAGGACTTCTTAAGAATGAAAGAGCTCTCTGTTAATAATTACTCTGGGACCCCAGGTGGAAACTGGGTGGGTCCCAGGCAGACCCAGCCCTCTGTGTACCCTCCTAACCCGCCACAGTGATGGGGCAGCTGGATCCGCCCGGCGCCAGGTGAAGTGGGCGGGGCTGTGAAGATGGAGGGCCACCTGGTGGTGCAGGGACTTGCCTGGTGGCTGCAGACCCCATGCCCAGGTACCTTTTCCTCCCTTCCCACCGCCTGACCATACTGTCACTACACCGTGGAGGGAAAATGCCTCTTCCAGGCCTATCCCAAAACTGCATTGGGCTCTTGTGAGGGCAAGGAGGACCCCACAGGTTCGGAACTAGACTGGTTCCATCCCAGTTGTGGGTCTTGACAAGGACCACTTGCTCTCTCTGGACCTCAGTTTCCTCAACCAAAAGAGCAGGGTTGGGGGAGAGAACCTGTCGAATGACCGTGGTGTTGTCCCCACGGGCTCTGCTCTCCTGTTTCAGATGCCGCTGACTCCTCAGCTACCACCTGCCTGTGATTTCTTTTAAAACCTTCCCTCCTGGCTGACTTTGACCGTGAGGGTCACTACTTATCTGTGCTGAGGGAAACAAGGAGTTCCTGAGGGTCGGGCCATGTGTCCTGCCTGGGCTCTGGGACAGATCTGTCCTAGTTAAGGAACTAGGAGCTTGTTGGTATCAAGAAGCAAAGTCCCCTGGTGGCTGTGGGGGGTGGGACTCAGCCCTTGTGACCACATCTGGTGCCGTGTGAGAAATCACATGTCAGCTCTCCAGGAGAGGTAGACACTGAGGGAGGTGCCCACGCCGACTGGGGCCAGGCTGCCTCCTCTACGCTGTCCCTGTCAGCATCCCAGGAAATGGACACAGTGAGGGTGGTGACGGCCCCCTCCATCAGTGTCACTTAGTGCGAGCTGTCAGGGACCGTGCAGGGCTGCCCCAGAAGCTGCATTCTCTGGCTTTTCTAATTATCTGGCCTTTTACTTTTGTGCCCTTTGCTCTGAAGAAGAGTGGGGCGGGGAAGGGGCGGCATGGCCAGGGGACTTTACCATGTGATGGGTTATTGCTTTAAGGACTGCTGAGTGTGGGAAGACATCTGTAAAACCAGCTTGGCAAATTTCCAGTCTGCTCGTTCATCCCCAGAGGGCATAGTCCTTTTCCTGAACCTGGAAGTAATGCAGAAAGTTCTAGCAGCTGGGCAAAGGTCCATAGCCTGTCTGGGAAGTACACAACTTGTACAACTGCGGCAGAAGATGGTTGGTGTAGAGGGCAAAGTTCCCCAGGTCCAGTCAGAAGAGGCCACTGTGAGTTCCACCCGTGTTGTAGTCCCTGTAATGACGGCAGCCTGGAATCAATGTCCCTGGGTCCCCTGAACCCATCCCTGGCTCCAGGCTCTCCTGCCCCAGCCAGACTGAGTGTCCTGGGGCACAGCTTTCATCCCGTCCTCTTCTGATCTAAAACTTCGGTGATGTTGAGCTGCCCATCGGTCACCCTTGCAACTCTGGTGCTCTTTCCCCTGATCTACCTATGGAAACTGACCACATCTTTCAAATCAAACCCTGGACTCTGGGCAAGCCAGTATCTAGGCTCCTGATCCCCTACTCAGTCCCACCTCTAGCTTCCTGGAGCCCCTGGCCCCTCTCAAACCTTGCCTATCCTACATGCAGACTTTTCCTTAAAGCCTCTTTCGAGGACTTCAGCCCACACTGACTTCATTTATTATCTGTATGAATAATTAACAGTTGATCTCACGTGGTCACATTCTTTGTTATTGCACTGGCCCGTGGACCTGTTCTTCTCAGCTACAGAGTAATCAGGACAGAAATTACCTTCTGCTTATTCACATGCTCACTCCCCGACCGTGGTGTTCAGGGTAGTACCAGACTCTCATCAATAGTTGGATTTCCATAGTGAGTTGAAATGTTCTGGTTTCTGTTAGTTTTGCTGTGTGCTAGTGGTCTCTGATGTTCTCAGATGTGAAGATCGCCACATGAGGGGAGTGGTATTCTGAGTATTGCTAGGTTGAGAAGACATTGGTGATAAAAGGATGTTGCAGGACTTGTCTTTTATTCATTCCAACAATGACTACACACATGTAAGAAATAGCCAACCAGCCTGTATGTGCAGGAGAATAAAAGTAGCCACTGGCTAATGCTTGCTGTCACTGCAGAGCAAAGACCCATGGCTTCACGGCCCCCACACTGGGAACCACCGGGGTGTGCATTCAACTCAATCCCCGCGAGTACCGAATGCAGGTGTCCTCTTTCTGCCGTCAAACTCTGATTGCATTAAGGTATTTTGTGAAACCGATGGGTGGGTATGACAGAAAAGGGGTTAGGAGGGAATCATATACTCACAGTATTAATATGAATAACATGTGATTGAGCACTGATTGCTAGGTGCTCTTGGTCACTTTATATTGTGTGTGATTTAATCCTCACAGGATGCTATGAATTATTAGTATCCCCATGGGGAAACGGTGAGTGGGGGTCGTTGTGGAAATGGTGGAAGGGCCAAGCTTTGCACTTGGGTAGATGAGATGCAGAACAGCAACAACAGGTAATACAATGTGGTCTGTCCATGCAATGGAATATTGTTCAGCCAGAAAAAGGAATGAAGTACCGATACATGCTACAACACGGATGAACCTTGAAGCACGATGCTGAGTGAAAAAAGCCAGCCCCCCACAAAAGGCCCCATGTTGTAGGATTCTATTTACATGCAATGTCCAGAATAGGCAAATCCTTAGAGAGAGAAAGCAGATTAGTGGTTGCCGGAAGCTTTGAGGAAGGGAAAATGGCCAATGACTGCTTAATAGGTACAAGGTTTCCATTGGGAGTGCTAGAATGTTCTGGAACTAGATAGCACTGGTGGTTGCCAAACGTGCATATACTTAATTGTACACTTTAAAAGTGGTAAATTTTATGCTATGTGTATTTTACCACAATTCAAAACAAACAAGAAGAAAATAGCAACAACAGCTGGCATGGAAACAGGACCCCCCAGCAGGGGTGATTGTTGGAAAGAGCCTGTGGGCACAGCTGGGAGTGCTTCGGAGAGTTCAAGTTCAAGCTATTATCTCAGGAGACCTGGTTATCACCTGGCCCAGGTGGGCGTCCACATAAAGGACATGTTATTTTGTAAAAAGATGCCCCACGCATATAATGAGGTCCACTCGCTTGGAGCCTTGGGCACAGGAGGTGGGCAGCTGCCCATCACCTCCCCTTGTCACATGAAGCACAGCTACAGTCACCCCTCCTGGATGGCGCCCGTGGCAAATCCCACTCCAGTCCCCCACCCCGCCAATGGCCTTGGCCCTGAAAGCAGACCCAACACTCCGCACGCCTTCTCCTCCAGCAGCCGGGCAGACGCCGTGCCCTGGCGGTCCGGCCTTCCCGAGCTGCTGCCCGCAGGAGCACGGAAACAGTGATTATTGCGAAGAAATCCATCTGCCCCATTTCCTGGGGGGCTGGGGGGCCGGAGGGGGGTTGCTCTCAGGGTTCCCACGGGGCACGCAGCTCCGCTTCTGGCCTCCACTTGCTATCTCACTCCCGAGGCGACAAGGCACGGGGCCAGTAAGTGTGTCACCGCTCCATCTCTGCGCGCGTAGGAGAGTGACTGGTGCGAGAGGTGCTCCGTGTGCTTTCTTTTGCAAGGGAGTGTTTTTCTCCTAATTGGAGTCAAGCCTCTTTAAAAAAAATACACACAATTCAATCAGTTTCTTTTGTGGATTTCCAAAGAGACGCTTTATTCAGTTCAAAAGTGTGGCGACAGCTGGAGAACACAGGCAAAGAACAAAAACTTGCAATGATTTGTCACGGAGGATGGGAGATGAGAAAGGACTGTGCAACGGGGGGGAGGAAACTGGTACCTCGGATCTTCCCCGAATGCTGGGGCCTCTGCTTTCTGCAGCAATTCAGTGGTGCTCCCCATGGGTTCACCTCCCCCTCCTCAGCTTCGAATCTGGGCCCACCTTTCCCCAAAATGCACTCTCGTGTCTCTGTAATCTCCACCTGTCACCACTGCTCACCACCGCAATCCACACCTCACATCCGGGGCCTCCTCCTGCATGCGCAGTCCAGCACCTGCTTCCCAAGGTGAAGTGGGAGATTCGAACCTGAGTCAGCCTATCTGCAGGCGCTAGTGCCCCTCCCCTCCCAGCCCAGCCAAGCCCCCATCCCAAGATCTCACCTGTGGTGTCTGGGGATGATGATGTAACTCACAGGTGCTGTGACGGGGGTTTCCGGTACCATTATGGGCCAGCGATGGGCATATTCGTGAGTCTTCAACATGCCCCGAAGTTACATTGCGTGAGTAGCAAACTGAGCCAGTGGAGGGATGCATTGTTGAAACTGGGCGGCGAGAACCTCTCTCCACGCCTCCTGGGGCCACCGAGTCAGCGATGGAGCACTTTGTACAGGCCCTGGGCATTCTTAAAAATGCCTGGGGGCCTCACCACAGCACGGTTCTCCAGAGGGGCTTGTCTACCCTCAGAATGCTCTGGGTCCATACCCACACCCAGGCCACTGCTGAGGCGAGCACCCCACCCCCAGCCCCAAGCTTATGGCTCTGACTTGTTCAGCCTCCAAGACGGCAGCTTGTACCTCCAGCCCGAAGCCAGCTCCGACGACAGCTCTACTCATCTGTATGGACCATGAGCCTTTGCAGGACAACCAGTTGACCCACTGGGAAGGGGTGGGTCAGCAATGGCCAGCGGGTGACTTTACTGAGCTCACACGGGGAACATGGGATAAATTACCCATGAAACCCTCTCCAAGATTGACTCATACAATTTCTAGGTTGTGTGCCAGCTGAAAAGAACAGCCTTACACCCAAAGAGGCAGGGAGTAGATTACGGGTGCTGAGGACTGCGGGGGAAGGGCAGGTAACTGGGGGGAAGTGGGGAGTGACTGTAAGTGGTACAGGGCTTCCTTTATGGAGTGATGAGGATATTCTAATGTTGACTGTGGTGACAGTTGCCCGACTCTGAATCTACTAAAAACGATTGTGTTGTGTACTTTAAATAGGTGAATCGTGTTAGCTTATGAACTCTATCTCAGTAAAACTTTTTTTCCAAAAGCCTCATCTTTCCATCCAAAAACACGTCAACATTGACAGCCCCCTCAAGAGAAGTGTGTGGACCTATTTGGCTCACCTTTACCCTCGCCCCATCTCTCTCTAGTTACCCTTCAAGGACCAACTCCGAAGGTTTATAATTACTCACTTGGTTCTTCTACCTCGTACTATGTCAGTCATATGCAGTGGTTGCTAGTAGGTGTTTAACAACCAGTTCTCCAGGGGAAAAAAGGGGGGAAAGCCCTAGTTTGTAGCATTTTCCAATTGTAGTGACATAATTAAGTCCCATCATGGCCATGGTCAAGCTCAGAGCCACCCTGATGTCTGAACGCAGAGTTGGGAAATGCCCAGAGCACACCATTATGCAACATTTCTGCCATATAGATGTCACTGACCTCAAGAGCACAGTAGGACATGGTAAGGTTATTAGGAAGTGATGAGTTTTGAGTGTGAATCACCTTTGTCCTTAATGTAATTTATTTTACTCTAAGTTTACATCATTTAATTTGTAATGTTGGCTGCTTTTAACCACCAGCTCACAAAATCCCTGAAAATATAACAGTCAGCTCCTACAAGCTTGAAGGAGCCAGCCCAGTGTCCGACCCATCTCATTCTGACCATGCCCATCTGCTTCCTGAAAATACATCGTTTCTTGGAAGGCAGCTTGGACACTCTCCAGGGCAGGGACAGTGCCCACCTTGCTGGTCACTGAATCATCCCCGTGGCCCCATGGCCAGCATATCCAGGTAAGCTCAGTACGTGCTCGGTGACCGAGAACAAGGAGCCATCTTGGTAACCACGGCAGCAGTTGAAGAGTTCTTGGCAAACAATAGGCTTCTGAAAACACTGGCTGCTTCACCTTGCTTCAAAATAATGAAACAAGAGAAAATGTAATGCAAATAAGTCTTTAACTTATTCATCTTTACAAGTTAAATAAAAGATGTCTGTTCTGCCCCTGGGCACAGGGCAAGCTCTCTTTGCATGTGGGGTGTGATGTAAGAGGAAAACCAGGGAAGGGGAAGAGTAGAAGAGAGCCAACTTGAAGCAGGAAGGAGGTGTAGAAGCAGCAAGACAGAGGAACTGGTCTACCTCCCAGCCCACCGAAGAGAAAAACAAATTTAAAAGGGAGGTGATATGGTGTGTGTGTGCGGGGGGTGGGGGGGGGTCTGCATTTCCAAACTCTTTTTTTAACATGTGCCCTTCACTGATAAGCCTAAGAATCTCCCTTCTTTTCAGAGATTCTAATCTATCCTTCTATGAAGGTATAATAATCCTTGCCTTAGGGTGAGAACCTCTCATACTCAGAAATGCTAAGGGTTCCCACCTGTCCAAGGGGTTTGCTATTTTATTTATGACAGCATAGCATTTGGGGCCAGCTGAGCTGTCGTTTTGATGACCTCGCCCCACCCTCACCTCCAAGGCTGCAAATCAGGATCTGAAAGCCTGGGCTCCAGGTCTGCCCCGCCACTGGACCTGCGGTACCACCTTTGGTGGGTCACTGCCCCTCTCTGGGTCTCTGTTTCCTCACCTTTAACGAGAACATTACGAGATGACTTTGAAGTTTCCTCTCAGCTCTAACAATCTATGAGCCCGAGTTCATTTCTCACCCTGACCTAGATTTTAAAGATTATAATGTACTTAAAATATCACAAAGTTTGAAAGTGATCAGTTATCTCCTCCACTTGGAAATGTCACCACTGGCTGTGCATTGGTAGGTGTTGGGGGGCTATTTTGGTACCTGGGTGTTCAGGAGAGGAGGGAGAGAGGGTGGAGAGATTACCAATTCAGTCACCTCCCCACGACTCCTGAGGCCAAGTCGCCACTTGTCTTGAGTGCCTGGTCCAAAGAGCTATGAGCTGTGGAGGTGTGCCGGAAGGTAAGAATAACCACGCTTCCTTGTACTGAGTGCCTGCTGGGGCCTTGGACTTGACGTGACTTCACTCTGACATTCAAAACAAGCTCTCGCCCCGTGCAGTATGGTCATCGTGTTATAAGTGAGCAGTGAAGTAGCTTGCCCAGGCTTCCATAGCTTGATGGGGCTGGGATTCAAACTCGAATCTGACACCCCACCCCTGTCTACTTCCAGGATGTCGGGGGTTATGAAGGGTGGTCCCCGGACCAGCAGCATCAGCGTGACCTGGAAGGCCGGAAATGCCAATTCTTGGGCCCTTCCTTACTGAATCCAAAACTCTGAGGGTGGGGCCCGCCAAGCCCTCCTGGGGATCGTGACGCATGCTGACACTTGAGGACCCCTGTACCATGGTAGGCTGCCTTGTGGCACTGGCTTGGTCAGTAGCCACACTGTAGAGACCCTCAGGAAGCCCACATTTCTGATGTCCTCACAATGGCATGTTTCCACCCACTCCCTCTCTAGGGGGTCAACTCCTGACTTTAGGGATGTTCCAAAGGCCACGCGAATCATAAAGTTGGCTTATCAAAGCATCCCCGAGTCAAATCAAAATAAACCACTGGAGATGATTTTTCTAACTTGACTTTCTGGTTCCAAAACGTGATCGATGCTCCAGACTTCTGGGTGCCTGTCTTACTCTCATTAAAGCTCTCTTGCACAGGCTGCGTGGATTCTGGGAGGAGGTGTCGGGGAAATTGAAATTTCCTTTTATCTCACGTCTGGTAGAGGACTTGCCTCATTTTCAGACGAGCAGATCACAGTGTCTGAAATTTTGCATGTTGATTCCAACGTGGAATCATGGCTCCTCTCTGCGGCCCTCTCTCTCGGACTGGGGACAGGAGCCAAAGGCAGGTGTCATGGAGGGTGGGAGGCAGGCAGGACCTGCTGAGCAGCAGGGCACCTGGTGGTTGAAGACAGAGGGTCCGTGGCCTTTGGTGACAGCTTGGTGGGACAGAGGAGGGGCTCACAGGCACTTGCACAGGAAGCTCCGTGGACCAGGGGAATTCGGGCTGGGCTGGGAGATTTGTATGTCTGCTCCTGGGGATGCCAGGCTGCATGGCCCCCCAGTTCTGTCTGGCTTGAAGGTGAGCAGGGACCCCCATGTTTCCTGAAGGAAGAACAACCAAATGTGGGGGCCTCGCTCCCGCAGGCTGCCTGGGCCAGCTGCTGCCCGACCCCACGGCTTCTGTCCCCTGGAGAATACTCACACCACATAGCCTGGCTTCACTTCACGTTCCCGGCCCCACACTGCAGACGCGCCGCGACACTGCCTCGCAGGCCTCCCCTCTGCTCCTTTTAGCTCGCTTCGCTCCAGCAGGAGGATTGTGCCTCTTCCTCCTCCTCCTCCTCCCTGCTCTCCGTCCCGGCTCTGCTGCTGACTGAGCCGCGTGCCTGGTTGGGAAAATAGAAGCCAACAGATGGGAACTCCCTCCTCTCGCCGCCAGCAAGTGTACGCACCTTCCTACACCCACTTCTGCCACAGGCCTCTCCCTCTCACAGCGGGGGAGGGTCTCTGCTCCTTGCAAAGGCTGGTCCCTTAGCTTGCGGTCTGGGTGCTAGTCCCTCTTGTCTGTCCTGAAAATCCTATCCACTGTCTGTCTGTCTACTTCTCCTCCTCCTCCTCCTCCTCCTCCTTTCTCACCAGCAGATTTTTACTCTCTCCGGAATCGTTGCCACTAAACTCTACCAAGCTTGTCCAGCCCGCGGCCCACAGGCCACTTGCGACCCAGGATGGCTTTGACCGCGGCCCAATGCGAATTCATGGACTTTCTTAAAACATCGTGAGATTTTTTTGCGACCTTTTTTTAAATTTTTTATTTTTTAGCTCATCAGCTATCGTTAGTGTGAGTGTATTCCATGTGTGGCCCAAGACAGTTCTTCCAGTGTGGCCCAGGGAAGCCCAAAGGTTGGACACTGCTACCTAGACCTTCTTTGTTGCCTTTCATTTCATACATGGATGTTTGAAAAGTTTTGTATAAATGGATGTCCTCATGTACATGTCTGTGTATATGTCCAAAGGTTGTCCTGAAAGTATCCAGCCATGCAATATGCAAGACAGAGGCATATACGGCAGCCCTCCCATATATGCTTATACGTAAAACCCACGTAGATAGGAGTTTTAACGGCAACTACAAACCTCTCCCTTAGCCCTGCCTCCCCCCACCAGCTCCCACTCATTCCTGGCTTCCTCCCCTCCCCCTTCCCTCCCATTCCTTCCTCTACTCACCCCCATCTAGCTCCTGTCCCCACCACTCTAGAGAGCATCGTTCTCGACCTGCACCTCTGTCCTCCAGGCGACACGTGGCAATGTCAGGAAACATTTCTGGTTGTCGCAACAGAGGGGAGGGGTGCTGCTGACACCTGTCTAGCAGGCGAGGCCAGGGGTGCTGCTGAACAGCCTACCACGCCCAGGACAGCCCCCCACGACATAGACTTACCTGGCCACAAATTCTGGTAGCACAGCCGTCGCGTGGGCCTCATAGAGACTGTTTGTCGAGGCTGCCCAGGGCTTCCACGGTGCCGGGTCTGAGGGACCGTGTCCCGTGCTCGGCACCCCCAGGGCTTCTCTCTGGGACGCCCCAACACTTCTCTCTCTCAGTTTCCCGCCTGTCTGTGGGCCATTCCTGTCCACATTCCTCCTCTACGTAACTCAGCCCCGGGCTTTCCTCTCCGAGCTCTCTTTCCTCCCTCTTCCTGGTCGCTCTATCCTGCGGCCCCCCGTCCTGCGGCCCCCCGTCCTGCGGCCCCCCGTCCCATGGCCCCCTGTCCTGCGGCCCCCTGTCCTGTCCGAGCCCGGGAGCCAGACTCTCTGGCTTGAGTCCCAGCTCTCGGCTTCCCAGCTCGGTGTCCACAGCAGCAATTTCTTTGCTACTTAGCAGCCTCAGTTTGTTCCTCAGTGAAATGGGGGTAACAACTGCCCGCACTGCACAGAGTGTCAATAACCGCATGAGGAGACCCAAGTGAAGGTCCTGGCAGAGCGTTCAATGCCTGTTCGCTGTGCTGTTTTAAATTTATGACTCAATGACGTAACAATAGCGTGTCGTTTTACTTTTCACCCGAGAGCCCAAGAACGGATGTGGATGACTTGCCGGAGCAAATCAAGACAAGTGTTAAGTTCCATCTAATTTTTGAAAAAAAAAAAAAAACAAAAAACCCAAAAAACAAAAACCGAAACAAAAAAGCACCGTGTGCCGGGCCTGGCCCTAAGGCTGGGGATGCGTGGGGTGCGAGGCGGGATCCCTGCCCCGAGAGCGCCTGCAGGCGCAGGAGAGACACACAGCCGAGTAGAACGTGCCGTGTCCCCGGCCCTGCTCTGGGCTCCGGGACTCAGCCGTGAGCAGGCACCAGGCCTGTCCTCGTGGCCTAGAGTCCGGCTCCGTCACTGGAAAGAAATAAACTACATGACGATAGAGTGCTCTGACTGAACTGCCGCCAGCCAGGAGGGTCAGGGGCTGGACAGGGGAGGGGACAGGCCAGCGAGGTGAGCGTCGAAGTGCAGGGTCTGGTCGTGTCTTTGTGTGAGATTTTGGTATTTTGCCTGTCACAGATTTTTGGGGGGGGCGGGGGGGGGCATTAATTTGGATTTTCAAAGATCAGATCTTACCTCGGTTACCGAGTTCGGTGGTGCCCTCTTGAATTCCACCCGAGATTCCGCCGTGCCTCCAGCGCCAGAAGCGGAGTGCGTGTGAGTGTGGTTGTGGTCGCTGGAGGAGGGCCTTGCACGCCTGGCTGCGTCCTGGGACAGGGCTCTGTGGTCTGTGGAAAGGCCACGGAAGGGTCTTGAGCAAGGAACTGATGTTACCCAAATACCATCTGGGCACTATTGGTCTGGAAGCCTCATGGAGAACGAGGGGGAAGAGCCCAGAATGCCAGGACCAGCTGGGAAATTTATTGTGATAATCCAGGACCCGGGGGTGGTGGGGGCGGGGGGTGGAACAAAAGGCGACAGAGAGAAACTGGCAGCTCCACACCTTGCATGTGTCTCGTCTGCCTCTGAACCAGCCCAGAAGTCAACATTTCCCAAACAACTGAGCTGCTGCAATGAATGCCAGACTTTTGCCTCTTTCTGGTTTTAATATGGTTGATTTGTGCAAAACAGGAAGCGCTGCCGTGACAATGGCATTATTTGTGGCTGAGAAATGTACTTTTGAAAACTGAAAACCACTTGTCCCTTGTGCTGAAGCTAGGCTGTGCTGGTGGAGTCTCCTGTTGGGTGCGCCCCAGTCTGCTGGGGGCCATGATGTCCCTCTGCCCTGCCAGCAGAAGGGACCCAGGAGCGGCTCTGCTCCTCAGACAGAGGACGAGGTTGCTGAGCCTTTCAGGAACTCCCAGCTGTGTGGGGCCCTGGCACCGTGGAGGGTAGCGGCTGGCTGAGTGCCCCCTGAAGTCAGGGAGATTTACAGGGAGGTCACAGGAAACCCGCCCCTGCCCCAGGCTTCAGTCCTAGATAAAGGCTTCAGTCCAAGGTAGTGGCTAAAGCCTGGGGTGACTCAGAGGAGAGGTAATTTCTTGAGACAGAGGCAGGCAGGAATGGCAGTGGGCACCAAGCTGGAGGGGTGGGGGGCAGCCCCTTCAGCAGAAACTTTCAGCCTTCTGTTCAATTTAATCCAAATTTCCGGCTTTGATTCACCCTGTGGCCTCACTCAACAGACTTTCCTGCTCCTTTTCTAACATGACGAGGAGGGGTAGGGAGAAGGGGACAAATATATGATGATGGAAGAACTGACTCTGGGTGGTGAGCACACAATGCAACACACAGACGATGTATTGTAGAATTGTACACCTGAAACCTATGTAATTTTATTATACTAACTGATATCACCCCAACAAATTTAATTTAAAAATGATAAAATAAGATAAAGTGGCATCCACTAAGCCATGAAATGTTTGTTGGCAGAGCAGTCTTTAGCAGTCACAGCCTGCTTTGCCGCTGGGCTCTGGCCGCCTAGCTGTGTGACCGCGTGCCGGACACCTCAGCTCGAGCCTCAGTTCCCTCACAGAGCTCCGTGAGCCTGAGATGCAGTTCCGGACATTAAAGGACCCAGCAATAGTCACACCCCTGCTCCGCCACTTGATGTCTGTATGGCCACAGGTGAGACACCTCACCGGTTCTCAGAACTTTCGTTTTCTTGTCGTTGACATGGGCGTGATAATAGTGCCTACGCCAGAGCACAGATGTCAGGATCAAGGGAGACAAGCCCCGAAATTACATAAACCATGAACATGGCATAGGGTAAAAACTGGGTAAACGGTTATTACAATGACAAGTATGGTTGGAAATGGTAGCCCTTATTAGCATAACTTAGGGATAAAGTAAAACAAACATGCGAGCAAGTTTGCTTTTCAGGACGGAAAGGAAATGTTTCAGCACATCCTTTCCATCTCCGCTGGTTCCCCTCGAGTCATTCAGTCACCAGGTGTTTATTGAGCACCTACTGTGGTGATTGAGCTCTACTATGCGCTGGCCACTTTGTGAGGCACCGGAGACCCGGCCGTCAGCCACACAGGCTTGTTTCCTGCTCTAGAGGAGCTCGGTGTCTAGGGGGAGAGTCAAACGATCAAACAGTTCTGAGAATTTAGAATTCCATAAAGTAATGAGTGCTTCGAAGGAAAAGTTCGGGAGCTCCAAGAACTTAGAACAGGAAGTGCTGGTTTGGCCTGGGGGCGGGGGGCAGGGAGACTTCTGGAGGAAGTAAAGCTTGATTTGTAATCTGAAGATGGGGGAGATGACTAAGCCTAGGCCTGCAGGGCCTTAGAGACCTGGCTGTCTTCATGCCTTGGCTCCCCTAGACTCAGGGGAGGGGGGTGTCTCAGCCCCCAGGTGTAATGTTCAAGTTATAATATTCGGTGATTTCCTTGCCTCTTTTCCCTTAGAGGTCAAGCAGGTAGCAGGAGATCAGAGGGGCAAATGCGCCTCAAAGGCGAGCACCCAGCCAGAAGAGGGAGGAGTCGGAGACCAGGCCCAGGGCCCCCCCGGCTTCCTCGGTGGACCCAGCAGACAAGAACTTGCATGTTTCCTCCCCTCACTTAAACTTCCTTGGGCTGACTCATGATTGAGCAGAAAGGTGCGGAGGGATCCTGGCGGACGGTCTCTCTTTGAGGTTTTGGGCAGGGCCTGGACCCTCCAGCACAGTGGAGCTGGAACAAGAAATCTCCATTTCAACTAGAAGCCAAATCAACTTCTGGGGACTAGTCCCTCAGCCCCACCATCGTCAGAGGTGACCAGTTTTGGAAGCTTCATATTTAATACAGGTCGCGGCACCTCTTTGGGAAAACCACCTTGCGTTCTTACTTCTGTCACCCACTGAGTCCCTTCAATTGCCTTCCCTTTCCTTAGCTTTTAAATAGCAATGATTATCAGGCCTACCACAGCTACCTGGGTTTAATTTTCACTTTTTTTTTCTTTTTTTGAGGGAGCCTCATTTTAGCTAAGCAATTGTGATCAGTCAATGCTTGATTATACTTCCAAATTCTTTTGACACAAGCAATTGCTTCTTTCCCAAAACACGCTCTGACACTATCTGCACACTGTCCTAGTTCTCCCTGAGCAGTTTGCCTGGATCTCACCCACGGCAGAAAGCAGCTGTAACACTCCGCATCCTTCTGGAGCTCTGCGCTTCCGCCGTAAGCCTCCAGGAAACGGAAGGGGAAGGCCAGGCACGTGTTGGGCCCTGACGCCGGGCTTCTTTAGGACACAATCATTCCCTGAGGGCGCAGGGTCGGGTGTTGATGCAATCTAGGTTTCTATAAATAAGTCTCTCTTTTTCGTGGTAAAATGTGCATGACATGAAAATTAATCATTTTTAAGTGTATGATTCAGTGGCATTAAGTACACTTAAAATGTTGTGCAACCTTCACCACTATCTGTTTACAGAACTTTTTAATTATCCCAACCCAAAGTCTGCACCCCTTAAACAGTGATTCTCCAGCCCCTGGTAACCCCTCTTCTACTTTCTGTCACTGTGAACTTGCCTCATCCAGGTCCCTCGCATGAGTGCAATCAGACAGTAGCTGTCCTGTTGTGTCTGGTGTAGTTCACGCCCCATAATGGCCTTAACCCGCTGCCCGTTTGCCCCGAGGATACTCGCCCATGGCGCTTGTGTTTGTCGTGTTTACCCCGAGATAATGTGCAGGCTACAGTCCTAAACTTACCCCTGAAGTTTGCCACGTGAAAATAAATTATTAATACTGGTCATCAAATAAATTTCTGTTGCATTGGGATTCGAGACAAGATCTGTTTAGAAGTAACTCCAAGAACAGGTTTTATATTTTATTTTCACATTGAAAACCAGTTAGATTTGCTTCAGCCTCAAAGACCGTGTTTATGTAAAATTAAATGAACGTGGCAGAGAGCTGCACTGTTTTTTCTGAATGGGAAATGGATTGTTTCACCCATAGTGTAGCCTGCATCTGAATTCTTTCCCTTTTATGGCTGAGTAATATTCCACTGCACGTGCATATGACATGCTGTTTGTCCAGTCACCTGTTGACAGACACTTTGTTTCTATCTTTTGGCAATGTCTCATAAAGTTTAATGTCAAGAGATGGGATCTGGCTCCTCTGGGACCTAGGACCAGCTTAACAACTACATTTTACTCTATTTCATTCTCTGGAAATAGGACATCAAATAGAGCAATCCTCACACCAGCGCTCTGTAGGGGCTGGAGAGGGTGAAGGGTAGGTAGCCGTGGTCACTCAGGGACAGCACCCTGGTTGGGTGGGATTGCAGCACGTTAGGTTTCTGATTCTATAATAGAAGAGAACATTCATTCATTCAGTTCGTTAAACCCATTCATGTATCATTCACTCACTCAGTCATTTCAATATTATTAAGCACCGGTGGTAGGCAAGAGACCTGCCCATGCTGAGCTGGCAGCCACCAGAGGCAGAGGGAAGTAAATCCACACAGAGAACGCCCAGGGGTAAGGGCTTCAGGGAGAGAAGCGTGGGGTGCACTGGGCACACACAGGGGGCACCTCACCTGTACTTGGGAGCCAGGAAGGGAAGTCGCACCAGTGCCAAGTCACAAGGGAGGGGAAGATGTTAGCCAGATGGAGGCAGAAAGAGTGGACCAGGCCTTGGTAGGGGCCTGGAGCGGAAAGGGAGGACCTGCCGCGGGCTCAGGTGTGCGACTTGCAGCTTGAGGTGGGGATGCCAAGATTCAGGAGAGGCAGGGCAGGTGAAGCCACAGGGACCCTTCGGTGGGTGACCTTGTGTGTTGTTTGGACTTAATCCTGGGGCCAAAGAGAAGTCCTGGTGGCTCTGAAGCAGGAGAGAGACAGATCAGGAGAAAGCAGGTCCTGAGTTCCCCTCGGAGGAGGCATCCAGTTGAAAATCGAAAGCGCCAGCACCTACTGGGCACTTCCCGAGGGCCAGGGGCTGCTCTAGTGCTTCGAGCTTCTGATCTCAGTTAATCCTCACAACTCACCAAGATGAGTGAAGGAGAAACCGAAGCCTGGAGAAAAACTTGGTGTTTCAGGCTGCATTCCCAGATGTAGCTTCTCAGAAATCCTGATGCTGGAACCCTGGCCTCAGAATTTTTCAAAGTCCTCCAAGTGGTGTCATTACTCGTCCTGTGCATCCCTGTTTCCAGGGAGGGCAGGCTAACTCCTGCAGGGAGGATGGGACACAGCTTGCACCTAGCCGCCAGGGGCTCTGCAGCTTTAAGAACTGCAGCTGGCTGCCTGCCAAGGAGGCCACGCCATTGCACAGGCCCCTGTGAGCGCAGGCTGTCGACAGTCGACAGTCGACAGTCGGCACCGGGGCTGGCCTGGGCCTGCAGAATGACACTGGTGGCACAGGCGAGCCGAAGAAAGAAAACCTTTATGCCTTTCTGAGGGAAGCACGCATTCTGCGAGGCCGCGGAAACAAAGAGAAGAACTGTGTGTAGCCGTAATCCAGATGTCCCAAATAAACAGTAAGTCGGGAGGGCATGGAACACAGCACAGACCTGCCCTCCCAGCTCCCACCAGGCGACATCCACATCCCCCACCCACCTGAGGAGCCCAGGGTCTGCAGAGACCGGGGCACAGCCAACTCGCAGAGCAAAACGTTCCCTGAAATTCTCCAAGGGGGCGGGGGGCTCTGTGCCTCTCTTCGAAAAGTCAGAGCTGAGCTCTTGACAGGTAGCACATGATGACTGACAACACACCAGATGTGGGTAGTGTTTCTCCCCTCGGTCCTCCCCCCTGCCTGGGCTGTGTGGTCCATGTCATCGCCCTGGGAGCCCCCAAGGTCATGTGAAGGCAAAGAAAGCAAAACTGAAACCTATCAGAGATATCTCTCAGCCGGCAGGCCTGAAGCTTGCCAGGGATGAGGTGATGAAGCTAATGACCAAAATGGGGGTGACAGTAGGGGTGCAGGGACTCCAGGCTGTGGAAGACACAGGGGCAGTCGGCCAGTCAGTTTCCTGGGCACCCAAAGGACACAAGCAGGAACCTTTGAGGAAAGGCGGAGGTGAGGCAGCAGCCAGGCCATCACCTCCACCTTGGCTGGAGGCAGAGCTCTGGAATCCTCTTCAAGGCTCCCTCCAGACCATGGTCCACTGCGGGGCCAGGACCACCATGGTGCAGGTGACCTGCAGCGGTGTGCTTCTGACCTGTGCACCACCAAACACTAAAGCCACGACCACATGGCTTTTGGTGTCTCCTCTCCAGCATTATCCGTGCCCCCCTGCCCGCTCCTTCATCACAGACAATCGAGAGCTAACTGTACGCCACCTTGCTCCGTGAGAACACACGCAAAAGTTACACGTTGGGGGCAGGTAGCCACTGCAATTACGCAGGCAGGAAGAAGAACATTGGCACTAATTGGCATACAGAGAAGAGGGAAGCTATTCTGTGACTTCAAGATAACTGGGTACGAGCTATAAGGAAGTGGAGGAGAGGGCAGAGAGGAGAAAGCAGAGAGAAAACTGGCTTCACCAGAGGGGTGAAGTCCAGGCGAGGAAGGAGAGAGAGCAAGGCGGCCTGGGGCGAGGCAGGGTGGGGCAGGGCAGGGTGGGCTGAGCCGAGAGAGAGCTCCACCGTGGCTTGTCCATGATCATGATGAAGCATCTGAAAGAGTCACATGTGACTTCCGGCTGCAGGGCTAGATCCCAGGAGACCCCCTGGTGGCCCTGGGCATGCTTTATTCCTGTGAAAGGTCCGGCCACACCAGGCCCACACTGCAGCAGGACAGAGAAAGCGTGAGCTCCTGTTTACCAGGGTCCCCCACTCACTCTGCAGCTCTTTGTGTACCCCAGTGCATTCCCCAACTTCTGGGCCTGCCCGGGTCCCTTAGGTGGTGCACGTTGCGGCCACGCCTGCTCTTGATAATAATGCTTCTTTTCTGCTGAGAGCCCAGGCGTGTGTGTGCCTGTGTGCGTGCACGCGTGCACTCCAGAAACTGAGCTATGCTCTCTTTCAATTCATTTCAATTAACCTCTCCCTTTTTCAGTTGAGGGTGGCAGATGCACAAAACCAAACATACTCCTCTCCTTGACAGATGTCGGCAGCCTTTCCAGGCGGTCTTCCAAATTGCTAGATGGTATTTGCATTTTTTAAAAATTGAGTGCACTTTGTTATTTTAGTTTTAAGGATTTCCCAGCCTTCCTTAAGGCAACGTTTCATTTATGCCACACTTTATAGCTTTCAAAGCATTTCTTAAACATACATGAGTTCATTTTATCCTTGAGCAGTTCTGTGAGGCCGGTGGTGTGGGTCCCCTTCCTGTGTCCTCTTGGAGAAAACTGACTAGTTAGAGAAGCTAAATAACTCACCTTGGTCCTGCAGTAATTCTGAAGAAAAGTTAATATCCGGGCACAACACTGTGGAAAACTAGGTTGTGTCCCTTTGCATGGAATTGTAAAATGGTATTCTTTGTAAACGATAA
Organism: Lyroderma lyra; assembly: GCA_004026885.1. Classification (NCBI taxonomy): domain Eukaryota; kingdom Metazoa; phylum Chordata; class Mammalia; order Chiroptera; family Megadermatidae; genus Lyroderma; species Lyroderma lyra. The sequence goes on from PVJL010004172.1 coordinate 42,319, forward strand.
TGACTCCTCCTGAATACTTGTCTGACTGCTGGTTAGGCCACTCAATAGCTAGGAGTCTTTGGAAGAAAGTATTGAATCTCCCTGTGCCTCCTTTTCTGTAAAATGGGGATAACAGCCCTCAACCTTCGTGTGTGGATTAAATGATATAGTGCATATAAAGTGTTTAGAACAATGCCTGGCACACAGTAAGCTTTCAATAAAAATCACTATCAATACAAATTATTATTTGTATTACCTTTGGGAAGCATGCTATATTAGGTAAGGTATAGGCTAAGTTCTCACACAGACACCCCAAAACACATTTGTTCTAAAAGGATAGAAGTGTATTTCTCTTTCACTTGATAGTTAACAGGTAGAGGTCAGCTCAGGACCGGTAAACAGCTCTGCTCCATAGGGTCATTCAGGAGCCCAGGTTCCTTCCATCATGACACTCCCCACTGTCTGTGGTATCCTCTTCTGTACAGTCAAGACTGGCTCAAGATCACTTCCACCTTCGTTCCCGTCTGGAGGAAGAGGAGGAAAGGAGGTGGAAGGCAAACAGCCCCCCCCCTGTAAATAATGTAACTTAGAAGTTATCTATGTCCTTTTCCTCATATCCCATTGGCCAGGACTTGGGCAAACTTAGCTGCAGGTGAGCCTGGGAAATGTAGTCTCTAGCTGGACCAACTAAATATTCCCAGCTAAAACTTAGGAGTTACTTTCCTAAAAGGAAGAAATGGAGAGTGGAAATTGGGAACAGTTTGTGGTCTGTGTGCCATGTTGCCCCAGATGTGTGCTTTGGGCCTGCATTTGATTTTAATGCCTTCTCAGTCGGCCGGTTTCTCAGCCCACCTGTGCTCTACTTCCTGTCTACTGGACGCCTGATTTACTCTTGGCTTTCTTCTTTCACAAAATCCAGGGGATGGCTCTTGGCTCCATGTCTCACATAAAGACCTCTGGTAGAAGTGTGATTATCTCTTGCCGATTGGTCAGATGTTTACTGAGTGGGGCAGCCTGTTCCCTTACTGCCTGAACCTCCCAGCAGGAGTTGCATTGGCTCTCTCTTTTAATTTAATTTTATTTTGCTTGTGGATTGTTGACGTCCTCACTATGCAATGTAAACCCCGTACTCCCATGCTTCTAGAGCAAGCCTGTCCAATCCGCAGCCCACGGGCCACATGTGGTCCAGGATGGCTTTGCATATGAGCCAATACCAATTTGTAAACTTCCTTAAAACAGTATGAGGGTTTTTTTATGCCTTTTTTTCCCCCTTTGGCTCATCAGCTATAATTAGTGGTAGTATATTTTATGTGTGACCCAAGACAATTCTTCTTTCAATGTGGCCCACAGAAGCCAAAAGATTGGACACCCCTACTCTAGAAAGTCACTGTCCCTTGTAATCTTGGGTCTGGGTGGCTGATTAGGAAAGGGTACCTGTGTTCCTTCCATTTTCCTGGAGTCTATCCTTCCACGTGTTGAGGGGGGAACCTATGCGTCCACAGGGCTGTGATAAAGAAGCCAAGCCATTTGTTTGATAGATGGATGGGCAGCCACGTGGTCCTGCATCTCTGTGGTCTTAGATTCAGCCTCCATGCTGTATACTTTCCTGAAATCACTAAGTTATATTAATCCTGGCTCAATGAAAGGGGGTATATAGATCAATATTCCATTTCATTATTGCAATAATTGAGACTGGACAGGTCAAGGGAATACGAATTGTGTCTGGGGGGCTTACTCCAGGGCAAGCAAAGGTGCTTGAATGAATATTGGCTAATCAATGAAGAAAGGCATTGTTTTTGTTGAGGGCCTACTACATGCCAGACACCTATCAGAAGATGCCTGATGGTGTTTACCACCCAGCAGGACTACTTAAATTAATCATTTTATTTAATTCTTGCAAGTTCTATAAAGCATGTATTTTTCACATTTTATAGACAAAACACGTTATTTTGGGAAACGGTAAGGACGATTTTGAATCCATATCTCTGATTCCACAAATCCTGCTCTTTCTGTTATTAACCTCCTCAGTCTCCGGTCACTTTCTTTGTTGAGAAGAGAGTCCAGTCTATTTATAGGAGTGACCTTGACCCTTCTGCAAAACACGGGCACCAGTGATATGTTAACTCAGGAGATGACAACTTCATTTGGCTGAAGTGGTCGGTTTTCCTCTCCATCCTGCTTCTCTTTCTGACCTCTCTCGTCCCCTTGTCCTTCTGTGTGAACCCACCCAGCTGAATCTCAGTTCCAGAACATTTCTGCCCTGCTCCTTCCTGGGGTGCTGCTGCTGGAGGAATTGGTCCACCATATCTATCTGGGCCGTAGCAGTCCTGGGTCCCCGAGGCTGCCTAGAAATCCTTGCAATGTCCCCAGATACTCCCCTGCCCTGTTGTCATTGGCGGCCCCTCTTTTCCCCACCCTTTTTAAAAGCTCTGTTTCATTGTCTCTTGTTGTCATTGATAGAGAATCTGTCCTTTCCATTGACAAAACTGAACAAAATCAAGGCCTTGGGAAACACTCACGGCCCTCCCTGGCTACTACTCAGCGGAAGTCCTCCTCCTCTTCTGCACCCCCTCCCTCCCCTGCCGACGACAGGCGTGCTCCTGCCGCCCCGCGCTCCCGATGGCCTCCCGACCCCTCTGGAACCTCCCCCGGTCATCGGTCATCGTTCAGCCTCTTTCCTCCAACAGTTCTCATCAGTACCCGAACGTGTGCCACATCTCCAGTCTGGAAAATGCCCCGTCCTTGGTCCCCTGCTTCTGTCTAGCTTCTCTCCGGTGTCCCTTTCTTTCTCCCTTCACAGCCAAGCTTCTTGAAAGAATTACCTACACTGGCTGTTCACACTGTGTCCCCGACCATTCAGGTCGCCGTCACCCATTGCGCCCTGGCTCCTGTTCCCATGACGAAATGCACAGACAAAAGCCCTTAAAGACAGCCACACTCCAGGTCTCCTCGGTGCAGGCTGACCAGATGTCCCATTTTCAACGGGACAGAAAACAAAGGCACGGCCCCATTTCAAACACTGCGTGTGGTCAGCCTCGTCTCCCTGGGCTGCATTCCAGGTGTCAGTGGGCTGAGCATGCAGCACCGTTGTCTCCTGTCCCGTTGAAAGTGGGACGTCTGGTCAGCCTCCCTTGGGCCTGTCTTCCCTGGTCTCACTCCGTCTTTTTGAGTCTTTGCACTGTCACACTGCCCCACCTGAGCCTCTCACCCAAGGCTCTGGGCTCTAGGTTTCCCGCCTACTTTGCTGGCCATTTTTTCCAATCTGCTTCACAGAGACCTCCTCCACTCACTCCTTTCCTAACACCCTTTTAAAATGTAAAAAAAAGTCTTAGCTCACAGGCTGTACCAAAAACTTGCCAACCCTTGGCTTTATCCATCTCCCAATACCTACCTCTCCATGAAGTTTTGTTCTTTCCTGCAATACAGTGATGCTCGTGCGATTTCCTAAAGTAATTCATCTATGAAAGCCAAGAGGCAGGTGCACAGCCAGCCCCCCACCCCCACCCCCGGTGATCACGCTGCTGCTGCGCTACCCACCAGATTTAGTGCTGGTGTCCCCAACACCCAGGCACTACGTTTCGCCAGCTGCACAGTTAGACTCTGGCTCCCTCTTGCTGCCCTCTACAGGTTGGCCAGTTGTTGAGTCCCAGTGGGCATCAACGGGTTTCATGGCACCTTCAGGTTTAGTTGTTGGTCTGTAGATTTGTCAAAAGCTGTACAGTGGAAAGTACTGGGAACCTTAACATTGGTACTGATGGCCAAGTTTATTATTTCTCATAGGGTCCTAAGACTTTTTGAGTGCAATTATTATTAATAAAGAAAAAGAAGAGGTACCGTGTATTGAACATTTACCATGTCCTAAGCATGGCTAAACGAGTATTACTTCATTTCATCCTTGTAACAAGCACATGAGCTCCGTCTCCCTTGACTGTTCAGCATTCCCTTTGTACAGGTGGTCAAACTGAGACCCACAGTGGTTAAAACCCCCTGCCCAAGACCCACAGGTAATAAGTAGATAGTGGAGCTGGAGCTGAAAGTTCCTTCATGTTTTTCTGACTCTAAAACCCGTGTTCCTAATTGCCACCCCAGGTTCTCCATCTCCTGTAGAGTCTAATTCAGTGGGAACTGTGTGGAGCCAGACATGTGCAGTTTTAGCAAGCACCCCAGGATTCTGATGCAAGTGTCCTAGAGATCTACACTTTGAGAACACTGCCTCCCATAAATAGAAGCCAAACTGCTTCTGGCAGAAGGATACAGCTAGTCAACAGCACTGGTAGCCTCATTCTGGGCTGGGACAAAACGCTGGGCCTACCTGCCTCCTTTGAGTGAAGGAGGAGATTAGAGGAGGTGATAAAGTATAAAGGCATCTTATCACTTGCTGTCCCCCAGGCTTCCCCACTGCCCCCCTCCTAAGCCCCAGAAGAGTGCAGCCCCGTCAGGTTTACCCTGTGCTGACGGAGAGCCCTGAGCGGGCGCACGCCCGGGGTGGGACAGCACTCAAAGTCTGCGGGCAGCCTGGCTGTTCCGAGAAGCAGCTTCACGTCCTGCCTGAAAACGCACCGTGAGCCACCCGGCGGGTCCCCGCTCCTTTCTTCCCAAGGCTGTGGGCTGGGGGACTGTGTGTGGCTTGCTAGGCCGAAAGGGGAAAGGCTGAGCTATAACCCACACACCATGAATTTGCACTGGGACGAAGCAGCCCGGGCTCCAGCCGTTCCTTGGCGCTCTCTGGCTTTCCTCCAGCAAATCTATGTTTGGCAAGGAACGGGATGGAAACTTCCAAGCACCTGGCAGCCAGTGTTTTCTTGAGCTTCTGTATCTCTCTCTGCCTCCTGGGCAGCATTGGCTGTCATCCACGGAGCAGGGCCCAGGGTCCACGTGCCTGTGAGGGCCAGCCACTGGTCAGTGACCAGCAAAGAGGAAAGGTAGTGCAGGGAAAGCGGAACCCTGCCCAGCACTGATCCGAGGGCTGTCCGGAAAGCACGCAGCCATGGACTGCGGAAAATGGAAGCCTGTCTGGCTGGATTTTTTTTTTTTTTAACTTGGACAGCCCTCATGTAATTTAGCATCCCAACAGCCCAGAGAGGCATTAGGAGCATGTCTTCGTCTGACAAATGAGGAACTAGAGGTCCAAATACACAAGTGACTTGTGCAAGGCCACCCAGCAAGGAAGAAGGAGAGCCAGAATCACAGCCCGGGCCCTTGTCCTTCCCCCGCAGCCAGGAGCCGCCCCCAGGGGCCACAGCCCTCTGCGTTTGTGCCCCAGAACAGATCCTTCATTTCCGGTCCAAAGTGGTTCCATTCACAGGCCTTGGCGAAAGGCCTGTGCCCTTGGGTCCAAGAATAAGTGAAACACAATGAACCGTTCTAAAAAATGAGATTACACATGTCAAGCACTGAGCCCCGGTGCCTGGCACTTTTTAAAGTGCTCAGCAGACCTCCGGGCATTGTTGGTGCCCTGGCCACAGTGCTCCTGGCCACAGGAGGTTCCGCTGACCATTTGGAAACAAATCCTTCTCAAGCGACCACCATGGATGGTCAGAATAGGAGGAAAAAATAGTCTTGGACTCAAGAAACATATAATCCCGCTGAGACATGGAAAGGATTTCGTACTTTGTAAAAGAAAGCAAAACGGATCAATGACCCACACATCACGAGGGTCCTCATTGCTAGTCCTGATCTTACCAACCACGAAGCGTGTGACTTTGGAGGAAATGACCAGGCCGTTTGGGGCCTCAGTGTCCCCATCGGAAATGTGGAGATACTACTGGAGTGAACGGGGTTTGTTGTCAGGATTGTGTGCGTCGTCAATCCTTAATGAACAGTGCGTGGTGACGGAGGGGAAAGGAAGAAACAGAATTAGGTGGACTGAACTCCAGGCCCAACTTTGGAATGAAGCTCTGCATGTGGTGAGGGCCCTGAGGTGACAGAGGAAGGTGTGTCCAGGCGCTTTTATCCCCGCTTTACAGAAAATCCACCTCCAGCTGGTTTGAACATCAGGGAGTTTATTGATCCGTGGAACTGAGGAGTTCACAAGTAGGGCAACGTGGCCCAGCCCCTGCGCGCAGGGGAGGCAGCTATGCGATTGGCTTCGCTTAGGTCACAGTTCCCCGGCCAGACCCTTGCAGCCCCGCCCAGTGCCTTGGAAGCACATGGATCCCCAAATGGAAACTGGGTGCTTGTGGGGGTTGCTATTTGGCAGGGAGACAGCCACGATGCTCGCAACAGGGACTTTGCTTTTGTATGGTGAAAGGGAGCGAGGAAGTTGTCTGGGAGGGAGCAGAATTGTTTGGCCGTTGGCGTGAAGGGGGGTGGGGGGAAGGGGGTGGGGGCGGGACGGACGGAGCCTGAGTGAGCCTTCACCAGCACCAATTCGGACCGGCCTTTCCCTTCCATTACAAAGGCTAATCCTGTACTCAGATATTTACTCTGCCTCCAAGGTTGGGCGTGGGCCCTGGAGGAGAAGGGGCCCCACGGTGACTGAGCGCCCACCCGGTGCTGGCTCTGGGCCACAGGCTTTCCCTGCATTTTCTCCTTTACTGCCCCGACCTCCCTCTGAGACAAGAGGTGTCACCCCTTTTCACAGGTGGAGAATGAAAGGGAAGCGGTGAGGTGTCCTGAGTCACTCAGCTCATAGGTGGCAGAAGCCAGCGTGGAGCCCCCGGGGCTGCTCGACTCCCAAGCCCACAGGCAGGCAACCATGTCGCGATTTTTTTCCAGTTTGTGAGGATTCCATTGTCCGGTGTGTCCCAGCAAGCGCCTGAGCTGATGACCCTTCTGCAAGGTGACACCTGCTTTGGAGCATGAGCCTGTCCTTTGTTACGTTTGTTGTGGCCAAGGGCTTGATGAGTGTGGGAGTCTGGGGCCCAGGGGACCGGCTATTCAGTACCTGCCCCACTGGGCCCGAGGGCAGGAAGTCAGGCCCAGGAGAAGCAGGCTGCCTGGGCATCCTTGTCCTGGCCACCATCACTGGCTTCCTCTGAACTCAGATGGCTGGCAACCTTTGGGGGGGGAGAGGGGCGGGCTGTGGATCCATCCCTGCAGAGAATGCCCCCCTGTACTCCCAGGAGAGCTTGTGAAGCCACTGTGGTAATAAACACAGGTCCTTTCTTGGGTCATCTGTGCACATGGATGTCACTGTCCCCGCCCCCTCACCTACTCCCCACTTCTTACCCCTTCCCCAAACTCTTTCTAGCAGCTCTGAGAACACCCCAGAGGAGCCACTTCCAGAGTGAGCTCCCCCCTTGAGCCTCGGGTCATATCATGCCACGATGACGCTTAGGCTGATAATGAGCCTTTTATTGTTTAAGGCCACCTGCAACAAAAACACGGAAGCTGGGGGCGGAAAGGTCCGCGTGAGCCGTCGGAAGCATCACCCCAGCTGCAGGAGGGGTGATGGCGGGGAAGCAGATTGCCCCCGTTTCTTTATGTTCTGATTTTAGTCCATGTTTTTCAGAGCAAGTAGGTGCCATGGTGATCGGTGCCATAGAAATCGATGGCACACCCCGAGCTGTTCCCATGGAAATGCTTCCAGTGCTGGGAGAGCTGGGGTTCCGGCTGCTGCACACCACAGGACCCCCAAGGGACCAGCCCCCAGGCCAGGGGGAAGGCGCCACTGTGGGAAGGCCCCTTGAGGCTTCTAACTCTCTCCCTGTGGTTGTCCGAGGCCCCTGCTGGCACCCCCTCCCTCCAGGGGCACCCATGGGGGCTGCGCTCTGAGTCCGCCCAGGGAACTTCCTTCAGGGAGCTTTGCCTTTGCCCAGAGCAGCGATCATGTCGGCCAACAGTGGCCTCTAAACTGACTCCACTGGCATTCCTGTCCCCGCTGTTGAGAGCACACTGTCCCCATCCTGTCACCGGTTTTATGCAATGGTACTAGGGAGCTTGCGGAGCAGGGACTGAGACCTGAACGCTTGGTGATCAGGAACACCCCTAAAATAGAATCTCAGAGCGTCTCCACCAGAAGGCAGAGCAGGGAAGGGCACGGTCACGTGTGAGACTGTCGTTTCCGGTTTGTGAACCCTCGGGCAGTACAAGCCAGGCCCAGCCCCTACTACCTCTGAAGGGCTTTCCTGGACGAAAGAGCCTTTGGAACAACTGCCAGAGCCATCCCGCAGCGTTTGCAGAACCGTCTCTGCATAAAGCTGTTTGCAAGTGAAACTGGTCCTGCTGACTCCCTTCCTGTTTGGGTTTTGGGTTTGGGGTTTTAGACCAGTTACGGCTTCTGACGCATTACCCATACATACCTATCTGTCCTCTCAGCCTGTCTCATCTGAGGCCTAGCGTAAGGGGATTACGTTTAAAGGGCATGTATTACTGTACCCGTCCATAACGTCTACTTCTGTAATGGGGCTCCATTATATACGTTTGTTTCTATACATTTATGCTATCAGATGGCATATTTTGGGGCAGAGCAAGTGTATTTCTGGACTAACGGGGTTCTAAGATCCATAATTTCTAAGACCTGACCAACGAAGAGTCTTTTTTTTTTCTCTCAATTAAACAAACATACACACATACCCCTAACAAAGTAATTTTTAAACATTTTAATGATTAATACCACCATCAGCTCATAAAGTGTTGCCTAAGAAGTTACAGACTGTGAGAATCATAGAACTGGGTGTCTGAAGACATGCCTATCCTGGCACGCCTGGCCTTGCACACAGAGCCCCCGAGGCCCAGGGTCCGAGGTGCTTTGCCGTTTAGTTCAGCGTGTCTTCTATGGATGCAGGCTGTGTGTCGGGTCATTTCCACTCGGCAAGTGCTTTCCCAGTGGTGGCGGTGCCTGGAACCTCCAGCTTCTCCAACCAGGGAGTGGTGCTCACAGTGACCTTGAAGTAACCTTGTAGGCCATGCCATCGGTTGAGCCGTGCAGTGGAACTAGGCATTTACACAGCTGCCTGGTGTAACCTTAGGACTCACCCATGGCACCACGTGACTTGGCATTTCCTGTTAGTGGCATCAGACCCTTACCCTCAATCTGTATCCGTGTGTCATGTTTCAGGGTTACAGGGACTTGGCCGCTCTGGCAGGGCATTGCAGAACCTCTGATTACATGAGCCAACACGCGTGCTCCAGATTTCCAGGCCTGGGAAACTATGAAACCAAAGGGCTACCTGTCTGCCCCGTGGGAGCGTCACACCTTGGAGTTTTGCCACTGGGTTGGATTGCTTTATTTGACTAAGTAACTAAAGGCAGATTTGCTTTGAAGAACGAGGCTCCCAAATGTTCTATAACTTTCCAAGAATGTTCAGAATGGACATTGGCAGCCACATTTAGCTGAAAGAGTGTCTCCCAAGTTTCACAGAGTCAGGAAGTTAACGTCTGGCCGTGTGAAGCACGCGCACAAACATCTCCTTTCCCAAGGTGGGCTCCTCTCCATGGGCTGGGAGCCGGAGCCCTGAGTTAGAGAATATTTGACATTTAATTCAAGACACACACCGGCCCTGGTGTCCCTTTGCACACCAACACTTTGGAAGTAAACATTTAATGTGAATGTACCTTAACAACCCAGTTTAATTTCTTAATTTAAATTTTATATTTTATTGTGGTAAAATGTATATAACATAAAATATACCATCATGACTGGTTTTCAGTGCTAAGTTAAGTGGCAGTGAGCACACCCACATGTTGTGTTGCCATCCCCACCATCTATCTCCCAAATTTAAGATCTGTCCCCATGAAACACTAACCCCCCATCACGCACTGTCCCCAGCCCTTGACAACCACAATACTATTTTCTGTGTCTATGTTTTTCCCTCTCCCAGGTGTCTCGTGTAAGTGGCATCATGCAGCATCTGTCCTTTTGTGATTGACTTGTTTCACTGAGCCTAGTGTCCTCAGGGTTCATCCATGTTGTAGTATGCATCAGAATTCCCTTCCTCTTAAAGGTTAAATGATACTCCATTGTATGTATATACCACGGTTTGTTTAACCGCAATTTAATTTTTCTATAGTTTATTCCTTACCATTTTAAAATTTTGAAACAATCACAAAGGGCGGTATCAAAAAACCCTCTTTTGTTCTTGAACTCTCTGAGAATAAGCTGTCCTGATGCCCCAATACCTCCCACTACTCTCCTGTGTTTTTGCTGCATACAAAGACACTCTCTTACCTGCCCACGCGCAACCATCAAAACCAAGAAGCTCACACAGATTCGTTACTGCCGTTGAATTTTCAGACTCCATTCAGGTTTCACCAATTACTGCAATAGGTCTTTTACCCCAAAAGGCTCGAGGCCAGAATCACCCTTGCATTTAGTTATGTCTGCTTAGTCACCTTCGGTCTGCACAAACACCTCCTCAGTCTTTCCGTGACTTTCACAACCTTGACACTTTCGAAGATCACAGATGTTGTACAATATCCCTCCGTTAAAGTTCGTCTCATGCTTTCTCATGATCAGGCTCAGGTTCTGCATCTTTGGCACACGTATCACGGCAGTGACACTGAGTTCTCCTTGCCCTCTACGACGGGGATCACCATTTTGAGTTGTCCCTGTACTAAAGACGTTCACTTTGATCGTGTGATTAAAGTGGTATTCAGTCGGTTTCTCTAAGACAGACTTTTCCTCTTTGTAACTAATAGTCTTTCTATGGGGAGGTACTTTGCAACCAGATAAGTATCCCATTCCTCATTAACTTTAATTACTTTTTGTATCCATGAGAACTTATGGATTCCTGTATTAGTGAGTTATTCTTCATTCCCCTCATTGTTTGTTCTGAAGCTCTTGTTGTCCAGTGAGGGCCCCTTCCATCTCCGTCCTTTCTCTGTGTCCCCATCACTCTTCAGGCACATGAGGCCTCCCTTCCTGGCACCACAAGACGTCCCAGGCTCATCTGCTGACGTCTGGAATCAACCATTTCTCTGAGGAGTCTTGATTGACGTATTTTAGTGGAAAATGGTATTTAGAATCCAGGATCTAGGCACTAAATGTATTTGTTCCTATTGAAATGTTGCTGCTCCCAGGCAGAGCTAAAGAATATAAATGCGTATACACACACACACACACATGCACACATGCACACATACACACTCATGCATGCATGCACACGCACACACGCACACACTCATGCACACACATGCACACACTCACACATACACACACGCACATGCACGCATGCACACGTACACTATCACACACACATGCACACACACATACACACTCACACATGCATGCGCACACACATGCACGCACACACACACATGCATGCGCACACTCACATACATGTACATGCATGCACGCACGTGTACAAGCACATACACATGCACACACACTCACACACACACATGCATGCATGCACACACACATATACATTCACACACATGCACACACACACTGCTCACCCTCCGCATGCCAGTCCCCACCCCTCTGCAGAACCCCTTCTTACCTGGATCAAGGCTGTGCCAACACAGGCTGACCACCCTCCCTGGGGATGTCCTCCTCCTCACTTGGGCTCTGACCCCCCTGCTTTGTGCCCTCTGACCCCCACAATGAACTCCTACCTCACTCTGCTCCACATTCATGACTTTTGGACTGAATTGTTTAGGGAGGGGAAGGAGAAGGGACTGCTTTTGGCTTTGGTTGAAAATATACACTTTGTTAATGATCCTTTGCAAATTGGGAGCATGTGTATCTCCAGGCCTCCTCTCACACTGTTCCCTCATTAAAAAAAACAATACTAATCAATAATGCTTATCAATACACAGTACTGTCAGCATTCCCCCAGTCTTTTTCCTCTGTTATTGTAATGAAAAAAATTTTGATGAACTATTTATACAGTCAGGATGCCTTCTTCCTTACGGCAACATCTATTTTGCAAATTTGCAGTTGTATTTAGGCTGCCACCAGCAACTGTCTTGGCAAACACCGAGCACATCCCACCACAAAAACTAACGAGTGCAGACAAGGTCCTTACACCTACTTGTTCTGTAGGACTCTGCAGAAGTGATCCCAGGAGACGTCTACAGAAATCAGAAGTGGGCTTTCGTGACCCGGCAGCGGCATATGCTTGTGAATAACAGCATCTTCTTGGCTCTTGACTGTGAGTATCAAGAGAATGGGCTGTGTCTTCTATTATCTTTTGTACCCCTCAAGGTCATTTCCTGCATATGTGCAAGGTCCTCCTGTGCTTGTTGGCTCAGAGAGCTGCAATGGCTTCACAGAGTGTCCTGACATGAGGGAACAGTGTGAGAGGAGGCCTGGAACCTTGAGTGTGTGTGCAGAGCAGGGGGCAGGCCCCTCCTGCAGAACTGGGTGAGCCTAGCTGCCCAGAGTCAGCCAAGGGGAGAGCGGGTTTAGGGCAGGAGAGCCTGGGACATGTGGGAAGGAAGCTGGGCGGGGCGTGTGTGTGTGTGCAGGGGGGACAGGACGCGAGGACAGCAGAAAGTGAGTGTCCTGGAGGCAGACGTGGGACTGGGGTGGCAGCTGTGCCTCAGTGGAGGCCAGTGAGCAGATGAGTTGGGCCCAAGTGGAGAATCCGTGTGGGAGAGACAGCAGAAGCGAGATGACTACCGTGTGAAGACGTTGGGGGCTGGGGAAGGGAGAAGTGGGGTCCTAGAATGCTCGCTGAGGAGTTTGGGGTCTGTGAGAAGAGGGGGGTGGGTTAGAAGAGAGGGTAATTTACTACTGTTAGCGCATCGCGCACAGCAACACTGGTCCTTGGGTTTTGAAACAGCCGAAGAGGCTAAGGTTTGACTTTGTTCAAGTGATGCCTTTGTGGGTGTCACTTGCTTTGCCCAACCTCACCCCCCATGACAGTGGACATTTACTGTGTGCCTCCCATGTGTGATGCACTGTTGTGGGTACTAGAAATACAGCAAGGAATAAAACAGATCAAAAGTGCTGCCTGGTGGAACTGAAGGGAAATAGAAAACCTCCCGTGTGTGTGTGCATGTGTGTGTGTGCACGTGCATGTGTGTGTGTGCATGCATGTGTGCGCATGCATGTATGTATGTGTGTGTGCATGCATGTGGGCGTGTGCATATGTGTGCGCACGTGTGTGCATGCTTGTGTGTGCATGTGTGTATGTGTGTGCACACGTGTGCGTGCTTGTGTGTGTGAATGCATGTGCATGTGCATGTGTTTGTGCATGTGTGTGCATGCTTGTGTGTGTGCATATGTATGTATGTGTGTGCATGTGTGTATGTGTGTGCACGCGTGTGCATACTTGTGTGTGTGCGTGATCCCTTCTCCCTGCTTCATCAGAACCACCTCAGCTACCCCTAAGCACTCAGCACTGGCAGGTCCAGTGGGGTGCATGAGGGGTTAAAGCCGCCTTTCTCTTGCAAGCTTCTTTTCTGGGAGGTGGACTTTGCGAAGTCTCATCTTCCCACCTCCTCTCCTGTTGGCCAGCCTTCTGTCCTCCCTGCCCTGCAGTGTGTCCCCCCCACCTACAGCCAGAGTCATCTTCCTAAGAGGTTACGCCTCACCAAGTCACTCTACTGCTGAAACCCTTTGTGATGTCCCAGCGCTCCAAGGATAAAGCCAAATTCCTTCAGGAGCTGGCCTCTGCTTGCCATCCCTGCCCCTGTATCCCACCCGTGTCTACCCTGTGCCCCGCCCCTCGTGGCCTGGCGTGCCCTCCCCACCTCCCCTCTGCTAGTCTGCCCACTGCTCTCCCTTTTAGACTGGTCCCCCTCCACCTGCAGTCCACGGGGCCGCGAGGGCTCTGCGCGGTATTACAGTTACCTGTTTACTTTCCTGCCTCTCCCAGGGAGACAGACACAATGGTAATTATGTGGTTAATGTCTGTCTCAGGCGAGGTGACCCCCACCCCCGCGAGCGTGGGCTGTGGCTGTCTTCTTCCCCATGGTGGGCACTGCTTCCCTGGCACTAACTGTAGACCCAGCCAAGAATTATTCTAAGAACCTCACATGTGTTAGCTAATTTCATCCTACCATAACTCAGTGAGGGACAGACTGTTATTAGTGCCTGTTTACAGATGAGAAAATAGGCACAGAGAGGTTAATGACCCCCTCCTAAGTGGAGAGGCGGGTTTAGTATCCAGACAGTCCAGCTCCGAACCTGTGCTCTGTGCCACGATGCCCGCTGGGTGTATTCGTGGATGCTAGATGGTGCCTGAACATGGTCCCTGCGGTTGGTGACTTACTAAGGGTGGGAATACGGCCAGAGGGAGCATGGCACTGGGCCCCAAGCACCATCCACATGCCCACGCCACTCCAATGCAGAGCACACACTAAGGCCACCTTCGTGTCCCCAGCACCCCAGCAATTAGCACAGAGGCGGAGGGGTGCAAGTAGACTTAGCTCAGAGATCAGAAGAGGAAAGTCATGGAGTGAGGGAACAGTGTGAGAGGAGGCCTGGAACCTTGAGTGTGTGTGCAGAGCAGGGGGCAGGCCCCTCCTGCAGAACTGGGTGAGCCCAGCTGCCTCGGAGTCAGCCGAGGGGAGAGCGGGTTTAGGGCAGGAGAACCTGGGACATGTGGGAAGGAAGCTGGGCGGGGCATGTGTGTGCGTGTGCGGGGGGACAGGACACGAGGACAGCAGAAAGTGAGTGTCCTGGAGGCAGACATGGGGCTGGGGTGGCAGCTGTGCCTCAGTGGAGGCCAGTGAGCAGATGAGTTGGGCCCAAGTGGGAGAGAGAGAGTGTAGGTGCGAGATGACTACCGTGTGCGGAGGTTGGGGGCCGGGGAAGGGAGAAGTGGAGTCCTAGAATGCTCGCTGAGGAGTTTGGGGTTTGTAAGAAGAGGGGGGTGGGTTAGAAGAGAGGGCCATTTAGTACCGTTAGCGCATTGCGCACAGTAACACTGGTCCTTGGGTTTTGAAACAGCCGAAGAGGCTAAGATTTGACTTCAGTCAAGTCAAACCAATACATGGCAGAGGACTCTTCACGTCTGAGGACCATTTTTGAGAGTCGGCGAACACGTTCATGACAATGACGAGCCTTGGAAACCCTTTCCCTTGCCCCTTCCACTTGCCCTGAACCACCTTTCTGTTTGGTTTCCTGTTTATCCTGGGCCCCGTGCCCCTGTGGAATGAGTTTTCAGGTACTGGAGGTCGGGAGTACCTCGCCCCTTCAGGTAGCCTGGGGCACCACGCAGGGTGGGTGTGCACTAAGTCAAGAATAAATAAGAGGCATCTGGTCGACCTGCCTGCTCTCCCCAGGCCCTTCAGCCAGCTCTGGGGTCTGCTGGGCCTGCTGAGCCTGAGTCCAGGCTCCAACACGTGGATCTTGCTTGAGCCTTCACTCAGCTTCTATCCCTGCAAACCGGTGGTACAAGTGTCCTTGAGGACTCGCCACCGTCTGTACCAAGGGCACCTCGCAGGCGCTCAGGAAGCCATCCCTGCGTCATCACCACCATGACGTTCCCACTCCCAGGGGTGCCTACCATTTAAACTGGGGCCCAAGTTCCGTTTTTCATCAGCTCGTGCACTTGGCGGACCCCATGTGTTTGGGATGAAATAAGTAAATAAGTGTGTCCTGAATGAATGAAGAAGCTTGTGAGCAGCCCCAATCCTCAGGATGATAAAGGGATCACATTTATCATCATGTTTTCTTTCTCTAACCTGATTCTACCTTCCTGACATATTTTTAATTAAATTCCATCTTTTAAAATGAGGTAATACTTACATGTTGTACTATTCAAAGTTGCAGAAGGGCTAAACAACAGGAAGTCCCTCTCCCATCCGGGCCATCCTCATGGCACAACCCCCGAGGGCACCGTTCACATCGAGTGTGGTGTGGCAGCCACTGCTCCTGCTCAGGCCCCTGGGTACCCAGTTCTCCCCTCTGCAGGCACCCCAGGCTACCAGGCTCCTACCCATCTGCAGAGATGGTCTGTGTGGGTTTCAGTGGCTCATAGGAGTGTCATTCAACATAGAATTCTCCTCCTTGACTTGTTAATTTTATATCTTTGGGATATTGTTCCATATGAGGTATACAGAGTATGGTTACATAGTATCTCCTTGTGTAGTGTGGATGTACCGTAGTTTAGTTATTATGCTGTTTAACCAGTGTTTAATCAACCTCTGTTAGGTTTTTCTCAAATGGTTTCGTTACAAACAATGCTACCATATGCTGGCATCATTCAGCCCACTGTTTGAGCATATCTGTAGGATCCATTCCTAAAATTGGATTGCTTGGGTAAAGCAGAGGAATGACTTTCTAATGGTGGAATTTCAGTTATCGGTGACAGGCATAGAGGAGATATTTTTATACTGGAGTTTGGAGCACGTCAAATCCTGCTAAGGAGTTGATTGTTTTTGGATCCCTTCTCTGGTATATTTGATGCTAGGGAATGACAGTCTGTTATTCTCTAACGATTAAAGAAAGAACTTGCAGCAGAAAGGGAGCTTCTTGAAGTCTAACCAAGGCTTACTGATGAGAGCCCATCTTATCTCACTTCTAGAGTAAGACCTCCCTGAGCAATGAGACACCTGGGCCATTCAAGGCCACCAGCAGTGAGTTCACTGGAGAACCTGGTGGAAAGCCCGAGAAGTTCAGGGTTTAGTCCCCAAAGTAACATATGTGCTTAAGAGAATCACTTTCTGGGGGAAATAGGAAAGGTCCATACTATTCCTACCGAGGACATCATTCTTATTAACACCACAGGATGGATGGACGGATGGATGGATGGATGGATGGATGGAAGGATGGGAGTATGGATGGATGGATACATAGACATATACAGGTAGATATTAATCACATAGGCATGAACTTAGGCTTGCTTTTGGATTTGGGCTCTATCACATACCAGTTATGGGACGTTAGGTAACTTCTTTGACCTCTCTGAGCCCCAGCTTCCTTGTCTTCAGTGGGATTAACAATGTGTTCTTTGTGGGTGGTGATGAGGGACCAAAGGCTGTTAACCAATGAGGTAAAGCCTAGCACAGGGTCTGGCGCCCCGTGGGTTCCTATTATTTAGTATGTGACTGGGCGTTCTCTGGTTGGTATATTGAGGGCATTTCTTGGGCAGAAGCCAATGAGCACGCACTTCATGCTCTGTCTGACGCCTGCCTTCAGGGGGATGACTCTGTAAGGTGGGGATTCTCGGCCTTCTTCCCCACCCCCCACCCCCCTGCCACCCCAGCATGCACACAGGTGACATTCAGGTGCCTGGCACACTCCCAGCATGCATTTCATAAGGCAGAATTTCTGGCTGAACTCATTTATCTCCAGTCCAGGAAAGCAACATTATTATAGTAATGACCTAGATCCACTTGCCTTTATATTAAAACAATAAATACATGGAGAAGGGAAGGGAAGGGAAGGGCAAGGCAAGCCAGGACAAGGCAAATCTTCCTCAGATTTTGGTCTTCTGGCTACAATTTATTTGCAAAACAGCATCCAGCTGGTACCTGCCACCCTGCCGAGTTGTAACGGAAGGTGGGGGCTAGCAGGTACCTGTGGGGTCTCTCATTTCTTTAGGCATTGGGGTAAACTTCATCCTTTCCTCCTCATACGAAGTGAAGACAATGATCAGAGGGGTGTGGCCCCTGTACCCACACAGTTGTGGAATGGTTCTGTCTTTGACCTTCATTGAGTGGCTGGCTGGGGTGTTAAGCCTCCGTGGTGACCACAGGGAGCCACAGACATCCAGAGCCTCAGGTGGTGCCTCGGCTGCTCGGCCAAGAGGCCAGGCCCGCCAGGCCCGGGCGGGCTCCCCGTCCAGCAGGCAAGCACTGGCTTGACCTGCCAAAGCAGCTGCTTTAAGCCTCAGCATCTCGAGGTCCGGAACCCAACCTCACCTGACCCTCCCGGCACCCCTGCCCCGGCCAGGCAGGACCAACTGTTCCTGCCTCTGTGTCCTCATAGCACTTTGTCCCTGCAGCCATTGAAACACGCCCTGTCCATTTCTAATACATCTCTCTCTCTTCCAGGGCAATAGTTTTCCATTTTTCTTTCTTAGAGATGTTTTACAACCTCAAATTCTTCATTAAAATGGCCTTGGGCTTTACAGAGTTTGCTGTCTCTGAGATTAGAGTTGAAAATATACATTGGTGGTTTAGAATCCCACTGGGTGCTTCTCTTTAGATAGAAAGAGTTGTGGGAAATCAGGCTTGTCCAGAGCCTTCATTGTGGATACCACCTTTAAATTGACCTTTCATCCATTCTACAGTCAGCCAGTCATTCAACAAACACTTATCGAACTCGCACTTTTGTGCCAGGCAGTACGCTAGGCACTGGGTCCATGCGGATAAAGAGGACATGGCTGTGCCTTGGAGGCCAACACAATGTGGCCTCAATTTTGCTAACACACTGAAACCTCTCTTTCTAGAGGATAGGAGGTCAGCTTGCAGGATTCTTTCCTGAATGTTATTTCCTGGCACTTTAAGACCACCTCTATATTTTAAAATCTACACATTTATTTATTCACCAAAAATCTGTGGAAGGCACTGGGCCTACCTAAAGTAGAGGCAGTAAGGGGATATAAAGAAGAAAATACGAAGTCTCTACCTTCAGGGGACCTAAATCTAAGTAACAGAAGTCACGCAGGGACAGAAAACTCAGCCTGCTATTTCGCGTGTGACTGCACGAGGTGTTCACTCGCTCACCCCTTCGCTCGTGTGTGTGGTAGGCGCTCTGGGGCCCCTGGCAGTGGCCTAAGCTGCGACTCTGTCCTCTAGGCACTCAGGGTCTCCCTGGGACAGAGAAAGGGGGTTTAGAGTCAAAGTAGATCAGGTCAACAGCAGTCGAAACCAAAGTCTGTGGCTCAGAGACTGCTCTGGGGGTCTAGCAGGCCCATCATGAGCCTGTGTGAGCCTTTTGGTGGCTTCACAGAGGTGGGAGATGTGGAACCAGTTCTAAGGACTGGGAAGGCCTTCCAGGAGGGAGGGGGACGGGTGTGAGCAGCAGTCATGAGTGTCAGGAATTTCACATTAGAGACTGAGACATAAAGCAGGGGGTTGGGGGGAAACCTGGCTCCAGCCAACACCCATCTCAGGGCGGGGCCCGGAATAGCCCAGGACTGGACGGGAGGTGGAGGCCCATGTCGAATCTGCCACCTTTAGAGGAGCTGTGCTTTCTCACTCGTTCCCCTCTGTCCCCTCATCCAGACTCTCGGCAGCCCATCGGGTGGGCGTGATGACCTTCCTGCTCCACCTGAAGTCCTGCTCTCCCTCTGCTGTAAGGAGTTTGATTCTCCAAAAGCGACCAAACATCAGGAACATGTCCAGCATGGCTGGGGGTGAGTGGTGCTAATTTTTTAACAAAAGATAAAAGAAAAACTCCCTGGAAATGCTAGTGGGTAGGGCCCAGGAGTCCCCATGGCGTCCAGCCCCGGCATGGGGGACAGAAAGGAAGAGCAGAACTAGAGTACTTCTGGCCACTACTTAGCCTCCCAGAAGGAACGGGCACTTGGGCCAGACTCAGGTGTGAAGACCTTCCCCTCCAGGGGGTCTAGCACCACCCAGCTCTGCTCAGCCACCACAGCTCTGGAGGGACAGCCACCGATGGCCTTGGAGGATGAAAGGGTTGTCCCTCTTGGAAAAGTGCCTTCAGATGACACTGCAGTTTAATCTGGTTTTGATTCACACCAAGTCTCCCTGCTGTGGTCCACCCTTCTCTGGGTGGGACCCATCCCCCTGTCTCCCAAGAGGGACTCCCGAGGTTTTCATCTCAAAGGTCCTACAAGGGAAAACGGGTATCAAAGTTGTCACTGACCCAAGTCCCACAGAATTCCATGATAAGGATGGGAGTGCCAGAGGGAAAACCGGCAGTATGGTTTGAAGGACTAGTGCAGGACAGTTTGCACTGTTTAGCAACAGGTCTGACCTCTGCTGCTATGTGTGGGCCAACACTCCTGTTGTATGGCAAAGCCCCCCATGCCTAGTGACTCACGCAGTAATTCTCACAATTCTGCAATGAGGCTGGGCTTAGCTGGGTGGTTCTTCTGCTCCGCGTGGTGTTTGCTGGGGCTGGCCATCCAAGATGGCTTCTTCCTCACGTGTCTGGGGTGTTCACTAGCATGGCTGAAACAGCCAGGACTCAGCGAGCATTCCAAGAAGACAGGCCCTGATGCGTAAGCGCATATCAAGCCTCTGCTTGCATCATGCCTCCAAATGTCTCATTGGTCACAGCAAGTCACGTGGCCCAGGTCAGAGGGAATGGGGAAGGGGATATTCAGGGGTGTGACTTCTGGGAAGCATGCTTTATAGAGACCCACAAGGTTATGTCCCCCACATCCCTTCATGCACACGATGTACCGGCAAACACCAGCTTAACTCTGCATACCAGGATCTCAGGGAGCCAAGGGACAGCCTGGGTGTAAGTCCCAGCTTGGCTCCTTAAACTGTGTGGCCTCTCTAAGCCTCATTTGCAAAATCATGGCAGCAATGGGATCTTGCCCTCGGTCTGCTGAGGGGAGTAACTGAGTTAACACGGGTCAGGTGCTCAGTCCGCGTTCTATTGCCAAAAGCAGCTCATTCTACAGAACAGCTGAACTCCCCAGCGTGCGGTTTGTGTCGTCTGGGGCTTTAAATCAGATTAGGAGCGTTAAAGGATTCCTTTTTCCTCTGGCCATCCAGTTTAAAAAGAAAAGAAAACATTGCTCTTTGGGTAAGAGGACTCAGTGGACTCACTTTGTTTCTCTGCACAAAGAGAAAGCATTGTGACCCAAGATGGAGGCTGAGAGACCCAGGGATGCACCCATCACCGGAGACCCTAAAGACCCCACCCCCACCCCCCACGCACCCACCACCCCCTCCAAAAAGGCACCACACAGCCTGCGATTCCATGTCCTAATGGGGACGACACAGGAACTTTCTACTTCCACAAGTGGAGATGAACAAAACCAAAACAACCAAAACACAGGGCCTCTGAAGTTCATGTAATTAAACAGGAAACAACGCCGCTTTGTGTGCCCGAGACCGCCCTGATTTACAGTACCGAGAAGTCCAATTTGTCCCCACGATGGGCTGTGGAGGCGAGCAAGGCGGAGGCTCGGGAGCTCGAGGCCTCTGGGCTGGCCGAGTTCCCTTCCACCCCACTCCAGATTATTCTGGGAGGCACGCTGGCCTTGCCGAAGACGTGCAGCGAGTTCCCTGGGGCTCCCAGCAGCTGGCCGTGTCCCGTTTGCCCCGCTTGGGACGCCTGCTTGCAGCCTTGGCAGGTACCAGGCCATTAGGGCAGGTACCAGGCCCAAGTCCTCCCCTCAGAGTGACATCTGCTTCCTGCCACCATCCCCAAGGAGGGAGGTGCTGGAGGTGGTGGTAGACCTCCCCTCGGGAGGCCCGGTGCCTGCAGCCCAGTGGTGACGAGAGGGGGACTCATGGGCCACCTGTCTGAGGTTTGAACCCTGGCTGTGCCACACACCTGGGCAAGTCACGTCATCTCTCTGAGCCCCGTTCTCAGGTGTAAAATACAGACGAGTGCACGTGTGAGTTATTTAGTGCAGAGAACCCATCACAGACAAGCACTCAGGAAAGGTTAGCGGGCAGTGTTATTGCAGAGAGAAATGTCCACGCTGATAGAGCAAATCGGGCATTTAGAAAAATCGTCCCCAAGGCATTTCCCCCAAAAGAGCATAATTATGTTTTTCTTTGGGATGGTCTTTTTAAAAGAAATAATCCTTTGGGGCGGGGGCATAATTTTTCTTGTTTATCTCCAGTTACAGAAGGATTCCTCTTTATTGCATAGATTTTAGAATACTGAGAAAAGCACAAAGAAAAACATGAAAATCGCCCCCAGTCTTATCACCTGGCGATAACCATGATTAACATCTGGATGTATCTTCTTCTCGTTCTTTCTCTCGTTGGCTTTACATAAGGGGAATAGGCCGAAGCTCCTGTTTTGTTCCCTGGTATTGTCCCTTTAATGATGCATCCCCAACACCTTTTAATATCATTAAGTGTCTTCTGAACCATAATTTTAAATGTCTAAGCAAGGTTCCACTGAATGGGTGTAACTCCAGCCCCGGCCTCCTGTGGGCACAGCTGTGTGTTAGGTCATTTACACACGGAAATGGATTTACGGAGTTCCCCTCGAGGTTCTACCGGTGGGAGGACGCAGCCCAGGGTCACGCGCCGGTCACAGGCGGAGCCAGGATTCCCACCCGGGCTCGTTGGCCTCCGGAGTCCCCTTTCCGGAGGAAGGCAGGCCGCTCCCAGAGTGGGTGGTGGCGTGCCCCAGCAGCCCGCCCTCTGTGCCTCCGCCCAAACCGTCTCCGTGGAGCGGGAGTCCAGGATTCTGGGAGCCTGCTCCGTCAGGGCCCTAATGCTCAGACAGAAGACCCGAGCGGTCTCTTTCCCAGAAAGGACACCGAAACGGCCGATGAAACCTGTGAAGGGCGCTCACCCGCCTGGGTCATCAGGGCGATGGCACTTAAAACCACGACGCAGGGCCCTGCCCACACTCGCCTGCCAGGCTGGCTGGGATGAGAGAGGTGGGCAAGACCGAGTGCGGGAGAGGAGGCAGAGCCACCCAGAACTCACGCAGCCCTGGTGGGAGACGAGTGGGTGTGACCACTCGGGAAGCTGCTTAAGCCTGTCTCCCAGAGCAGACCGCGAACACACCCTGCAGCCCTAGGCCGATGCCCAACATCGGGGTTCACGCGTGTGCCCCCAAATGCATGCACTAAAATGCTCTGGCAGCACCACCTGTAGGCCATTCAGATGTCCAACCACAACCGTGTGGAGTAAATGGCCCGTGGTCATGGACATACCGCACGGCAGTGAGTTTCAGCCAACTATTGTCAACACGACAATGGGGACGGTTCTCCCAGACAGATTGCTGAGATGCTGGGCTCAAGAGGCCCAGACTGTCGGATTCCACTCTATGAAGAACAGGCAAACGTAGTCTGGTGTGAGGAGTCAGGGCAGGGGCTACCCTAGGGGTTGGGGGCCATGTGAGCTGATGACTGGAAGGGGTGTGAGAGGTTTCTGGAATGCAGGCAGGTGTTCGGTTTCTTGACCCGGATGCTGGTTACACGGGCATGTCCGTGTCCTGGAAATCAATCACGTGCACATTTACGTGCATTCTTCTGTGTGTACGTTATGCTGCAATAAAAAGTTAAATTAGGAAGGTGTGACCAAGAAGCACCTGGCCATGCCTGTGTCCCCTCTCTCACCAAACCCAGAGCTCCAAGCAGCCAGCGTGGTGATCCTGCACAGTTCCCTCGCCCCAGCCTTTGAAAGGTTCTGCCAGGAGAACCGTGGCCCTCTGCCCCTGCTGGGCCGAAGCGAACCAGGCAAGTGGACATGGCCCACCCTGGGCACCGGCCCAGACACCAGGTAAACCGCGTGGGGTAGTGGCCAGAGGCTGCAGCCAGGCCTCTCTGTCACCAGAGACCTCTTTGTCCAGCCTCGGGACCCCACAATGCCTGGCCCGGAGCCTCACTCATGACTGTTGTTCAGGAAGAAGCTGCCCCCCTCTCCTGCCCCTCCCCACTCC
Organism: Lyroderma lyra; assembly: GCA_004026885.1. Classification (NCBI taxonomy): domain Eukaryota; kingdom Metazoa; phylum Chordata; class Mammalia; order Chiroptera; family Megadermatidae; genus Lyroderma; species Lyroderma lyra. The sequence continues at coordinate 65,642 of PVJL010004172.1, forward strand.
CTCTCCTACCTCTGTCCTCTGCCGCTGCCCGCACCCCTGCTCTGGGTAACACCTTTGGGATCACCAAGGAAATCCAGCCCTGGAGAAATCCCACTGGCACTGCCTTCCGCCCACGTCATCACCAAAGCCAGGAACCTGTCTGCGCAGGATGAAGAAGAACCTAAAAGCACTCACACGGCCGGGACCTCGAGCTAGACATTGTTCGTGCTGATCCCCTAAACTCTTAGAGTAGAACATAACCAACGAGTGGCCTATCCTGCTCCGGGGGGCCCACATGTCTCCCCCGGTCCCAGCCCGGGCCCCCACCTCCTCACACTTACCTCTCAGGAAGTGACTGGCCTGCTCGCCCCACTCTCACCCAGCCTCCTTGCACCCCCCCCCCACCTTCTGCTTTTCCTCCCTCGACATCTGATCCTGTGATGCTCCCATTTAAAATTCTCCAGCGCCCTCCCAGCCCTCACCCCTGAGCCCCATATCAAGACCCATAGTGACCTGGCCGGCTCAGGCTCTACCCCAGTCACGGACACTCCGGTCACCCCCAGGCCCTCTCCCCCAGGGACAGCTGCTATTGTCGTTCTGTGGACTCCAGGGGTGGGAGGGTCCCTCAGAGATCCTGCCTGGGCCGAGGTGAGCTCCTTGACCTTTCTCCCCAGCACCCCCTGTGCTGCTGGCTCGGGGACCCCCAGGGCAGACGGCTCAGTGGGTCACGGTGCTTGATGCTGTCACACTGTTCACACACTGTGCCCTCTGCGGGGACGTGCTTTCCTCCTCATCCAGCCGCCGAACTCCTATGCATCCTGCAGGACCCAACTCTAGCACCTCCCCCTTTGCGGGAAAGGATGGATATCTCCCTTCCCGTGTCACGCCTCTACCCAGATTGTTACCACTCACTGCCCTGTATTGCAAGTGTCCCATGTCAACGGAGTCACCTGCCAGTGTAGGATTCTGAGCTTGTTATGGGTTGGGCCAGTGTCCTCTCCATCACTAGGTAGGCTGACCCAGATGTCCCATTTTAAACAGGACAGAAAACCACGGTGCTGTCCCATTTGAAGTGGTACGTGCCATCAGTCTAATGTCACTGGGCCAAATTCAAGGTGTCAGTAGGCTGGCCGTACGCACCGTTTGAAATGGGACAGCACCGTGGTTTTCTGCCCCGTTTAACACGGGACGTCTGGTCAGCCTCACTGTACGCCGTCGGGGGCCTGTGCCTGGCGCGGGGAGTGAATGGACAGGCTTGTGACCTGTCTTCAACCCTACCGAAGAGTCGCTGTAAGGACGGAGGCCTCACCACTGCTAGCATTGAGCTTCCCAGAGACTTGTGCCCTCTGTCCCCTGGGTCTGCAGGCCCTGCCTCGATGACAGGGAGCACACCACTGCTTTTTTCTGGCTGGTTTGGCTGGTCTCAGGTTGAGGTTACAGGAACTACCATGGGGGGGGGGGGGGGGGGCTACATCATACACCCTGTCTTGCCGTGTATCACACACTCTTTGCCCAAACTTATGAGGGAAAAGTAAGGGTGCGCATTATACCAGGGTCGTGCTAAGTCCGTCTCTATATACGTGTTTTTAATTCCTTTATTTATGCTTATGAGTTAAAAGTGTAGAAATCAATAATGATCTCCATATGCAAAAACGATACCCTGGAACATGATAAGTGTGTTTTTTTATACATATAAAAATTTTATTCATAAAAATTTCTCATACCATCTATCTGTTCTTGGGTTTTGTAATTATTGGTTACATAAAATTTCTTGTACCATACTATGTTAAAAAAATAAATGCTAAAATTCCTATATAATACAAAAAATAAGTAAACAAATAAAACTTTGAATTAAAAAATTTAAATGGAAGACTTTTTCCCCTGAAGGTTTGGGCCAAAAACATGGGTGCGCATTATACCCGGGGCGCATGATACCCAGGGGCACATTATACCCCGGGGCGCATTATACCCTGGGGTGCATTATACCCCGGGGCGCATTATACCCTGGGGTGCATTATACCCCGGGGCGCATTATACCCCGGGGCGCATTATACCCCGGGGCGCATTATACCCTGGGGTGCATTATACCCCAGGGCGCATTACACCCCGGGCGCATTATACACAGAGCGCATTATACACAGGGCGCATTATACCCCAGGGCGCATTACACCCCGGGCGCATTATACACAGAGCGCATTATACCCCGGGGTGCATTATACCCCGGGCGCATTATACACAGAGCGCATTATACCCCGGGGCGCATTATACCCCAGGGCGCATTACACCCTGGGCGCATTATACACAGAGCGCATTATACCCCGGGGCGCATTATACCCCAGGGCGCATTACACCCTGGGCGCATTATACACAGAGCGCATTATACCCTGGGGTGCATTATACCCCGGGCGCATTATACACAGAGCGCATTATACCCCGGGGCGCATTATACCCCAGGGCGCATTATACCCCGGGCGCATTATACCTGGCAAAGTGCAGTGTGTGCTGCTTTAAGAGTCTCCAACCTGGCAAGATTTGAAGGATGCCAGCAAGGCCCCCTACTCAAAACCACCTTTCAGTGCCTGAAACTTCAGCCCCAGATGTCCTTGTCTCTCTCCCTGTGCTTTTTAAAATGCATGGTAAGGGCTTGTCATGAGTCTGGGGGGTCTGTGAGCTTTCTCTTGTCTCCCCAGGATGGGGTGTCCCCAGTTCCACAAGTACGAGCTTGGAGCCTGCACAGGCAGCCTGGTCTCACTGGAGGAGTACTCGGAGCAGCTGAAGGACATGGTGACCTTCTTCCTGGGCTGTGGCTTCTCCCCAGAAGAGGCCTTGGAGAAGGCGGGGCTCCCCAGAAGAGACCCAGCAGGCCACGGCCACGTGGGTGCATACAAGGTAGGGACACCGTCCACAGGGCAGAGGGACTTGAGGAAAATGTGGACGACCCTGTGTTTTCCTGCGGCAGGGAGAACACGGCACAGGAGGCTGGAGACCTTACGCTCCCAGGCCCCTCTCAGCCATTTGTGAGCTGTGCAACCTGGGATAAGCACTGAACCTCTCTGAGCTTATTTCCTCACCTGGAAGAGGAGACCACCAACCTCTCTCCTGCCCACCTCTGGGATTGCTATGAGCACCCGGTGTGGCCTTGTGTCTGTGTGTCCAGTTTGAGACAGATCACTGTGGCTGTGTCAACCAAGCCTGTTTGGCATTTGTCTGGCTCCTGTAACCAAGAGCAACTCAGTGAGATTTTTTAAAATCCTGCCTGGCTTACACATCCTGGCATCAGTGAGGCTGTGCCTGGCTGGGTAGGTGCCCAGGGATCTGTGGCACAGCTTCGGGTAGGCCCTGAGCTGCTAGGCTTCGTCTCTGTCAGGTTCTTGGCCAGGGGTGGCTGCTGGTGGTCACCATGGCAGTGTGGTCACCTCTCTTGGGACGTGCCCACGGTGAGAGGCCACCTCCCTGTTGCGTCTCTGGAGTTTTATTCCAGCCCCTGCTTGTCACGGGGAAAGAACTCAGTTCCCTCCTTCTGTTGACCCCTTCTGGGACACGAGTTAGTGTCAGGACCGAGACGTCCCCCGGCCGGCTGGATGGCCAGGTGGCACCGGCAGCCCGTTCCAGGTTTCTTTATGGAGAACTCAGGTTGGGGAGTTCACCTTGGGCTCAGGGACCTTATGAAAGCTTGTTGGTCTGGGCTCCTGCCAGAGAGCCAAGGGGCCTCCGGTGTGAGACAGAGCTGCCCACCATGCATGCCGCTTCTCACATGTGAAATACGAGGGCTGGCTGGCACACACGCCTCTGTTTGTCATGTTACACGGCTGGGTACTTTCCGGACAGCCCTCGTAGGTGCCTGAGCAGCTCTCCTGAGGGGCGGGAAGCACGGGGTGCCAGAGCCGCAGCTGCTGGCCGGTGCCCAGGGCAAGGGCTGGCCCCAGAACACACCCTCACTTGTAGCAGGTAAGAACCAGGAAGGCCTCATGGCTCATGTGCACCCTTACATTTCAGATGAGGAGACTGAGGCCTCGAGAGCCAGAAGGCCTTGCCCGAGTCCCAGAGCCAGATGGGAACCCAGAACTCCTGGGTCCCATGTCAGTAGTAGAGGTTTGACGATGACAATATGCTTGGCACAGAGGTGCTCATGGCGGCCCATAGGAAGTGTTCAGCAGAGCCAGGCTATCTCCGTGGCACTGCATGGTCCCAGTGGTCACCAAATAGCTTTCGGCCTGACATTAACATTGTCCAATGGCTTCTGGAGAAACGACCAGGCTGCCACATTGGATTCAGTTGGCAGCCCTGAGGGGATGAAACGTACCCCCAGTAGGATGCGCCGTGGCCTTGGGGAGCACTGCCTGCCCACCCCCCCGCCCATGTCCCTGACGCGTGCCCCCTCTGAAGTGCTGTTATTCAGGTAGATGCCAAATTGGCAGGCACACCAAGGTGTCATCCTGCCGCCGCCAGGTGCAATCAGTAAGCCCCTCCAGCGGCTACCAGGACTGTCCCAGCAGCTTATCACCCTGGCCTTGTCCTAAATCTTCTGTAAGCCCAGCTGGGGGAGCAGAAGCCATTCCGAGGAAAGAAACATCACCAGTGAAACGTCACGCAGGTCGTCCTGGGCAGGCGGGGTGGGGCAGGGCCCAGTGGGGGCTGGGCATGGGCCTCCCTCCCCTGTGCAGACCCAGGAGGCCGTAGAGACCCTGGTGCCTCCTACATGGACCCCACTCCCATGGGCTCCTCTGCCTCTCTTCTCCCCTGGGGTTCCCCTGGGGTTCACCAGCCCCTTAGAGAAAGTTCAGAGGATCCATGAAATTGGATGGCAAGAAAAAAATACATTTTTATTTTCATAGTCTCAAACTGAAAAGGAGCATTTCCTGCCATTAGGATGCAGGCAACCAACTCAGTCGTAGCAGCAGACCCTGTGACTTGTGGCTGCCCCAAGAAATCACAGATATTTTCACGGCACGTGACAGTGCTTCCCGATAGCTCAGAGAAACATATATGTGGGTCACTGCTTCAAAATTATAATGGTACACCCGTCGTCTTGCTCCTTACACTGTTAATGCAGAAACACATATCACCCTGTCACCCTTTCTCATAGTTTCAGAGCTGCGTTTGCAACAGAGCTGGTTTGTAATCCTAGCACTTCCTTCCGCTCCCGTGAGGGGCGCCGTAGCGGCACCAGACCACCGCAGGGGCCCACGGCGCATGCGAGGTCACAGTTCTCTGTCTCAGACCAGGAGTGCACCAGCAAACTTCCGCATCTGTATGTCACCTAACCGTAGAAACTGTATTTTCGTAAGAGCGCCTACCTACTTCATTCACTGCCTTGAACTCTTGATACTCGGTGCTTCGATCTGTGCTAATTTTATATATTTAATGTTTTTTTTCACTTGATGTCTTGGCAGACAGCCGTACCTTGTGCCAACATCCCTGGCTTTTGCTGCCCTCTGGTGGTCACAATGAGGCCTCTCCCCCAGGACAAGCTGGAAAGGCTGGTGCAGGACAGTGTCTCCGTCGGGGGTGAGCAAGGACAGCCCATTCATATCGGCGACCCAGGTCAGTGTCCACCCTCGTTCATGACTGTGACAACTGCCCTTGGACTTTGGCCCGAGAGGAGGGAAACGTACCGTGTCCCTGAGCTCCCACTGTTGTGCTTCTGCAGCCGTATTAGGGTTGGGTTTAGAGATGCCCTTCAGGTTGAATGAAAGGTGCTGCCCTTACAGTACAGCCAGCCGCATACATTAGCTCCTGTAAACTCCAGGTGAGCCTGGGGTAAGGGAAGCAGGTGGGGAGGGCGGCAGCAGAGCTCTTTGTCTGGAGGTTTGAGCTCAGAGCAGCCTCTAATCTAGGTAGGCTATTGTTCAGCGGCTATTTGGGCAGGACACAGCTCCCTTCCAAATGTTAACGTGAACTGAAATCCATCGATCCCCAGAGTGTGAACTCAAGTCTGAGACTGAGTGAGCAGAGCCAAGGGGGAAGGTCCGCAGGCCTCTTGGAGGCTCTCAGAGGGTCCGGTGAGAGCGTGGGCTGGGGCCTCGGGTGTGAGTCGGCATTCAGCGTAACTGAACGTGCTCGGCTGATTAACAGACAAAATCAGACAGAGCCCGGCATTCCGTAAAACTGTGATCAGCACCTGCCGCCTCCCTGGTGGAAGGATGGTATCTCAGGTCCACCCGACGGAAGTGTCTGCTGACTGTTTGTTCATGAATGGGGATGGGTGGGGCCTCGTACATCCATCTTTGCTGTCCTCATGAGCACCCTGTGGCTGACTGTGGGTAGGGACACTGTTGGTGGTCAAGCAACAGAGTTTAGGTCTGTGTTATGCGACTCAGTTTGTACCAAGACAAACCCGAAAACGCTGGCTTTGTTAGCGTTCTGTACAGTGAAGGTGTTGGGCTAACTGCACCCAGGAGTCCTCCAGCAATTATACTGGGGGTTCGCAACTCCATCCCCCTCAGAATAGACTAGAAGTCAGCCAGCACCCCAAGTGGTTACATCCCGATTTCTTTTCTCCCCCCAGCCCAACCCCGTCCTTCTCTGATACCATTTGCAGCAACCCAAGGACCAGAGTTCCTCCTGGAGAAGCAGCCATCCGCTATGCGGCCTGCGGGACTTGGTGGATTCATTTTCTCTTTCCATCTGCAGAACTGCTGGGAATCAAAGACCTTTCCAAACCGGACTACGGGGATCCTGTGGAACGTCAGCCAGGGGATGTCCCTGTGTTCTGGCCTTCTCAGCTGACCAGTCTTGAAGCTGTCAGCAGCTGCAGTACGTCCAGGCTTAAGGGGGCAATTTCTCTCACCTAGGATAGAACCGGGTGGCTCTATAGTTCTTGAAAGTATAGGCTTCCTGTGCCGTGACTTAAGGAATAGAGTCATATAACAGAGACCTGCAGCCACAGCGAAGACATCTCTGGCTTCTTGTTTCTCTGTCCCGGGAGTGGATCTCACCAGGACAGCTGGTCTTGTCCTTCAGCTCAAATACATGCTCATTAAATTTAATAGTATATTAATAACATAGAAAACAATAATATATTTCTCTCTGCAGAAGGCTCACAGCCCATTCTAAGGGCCAATATTTAGATTAACCTTTTGAGACATTTGGGAGGTGGGTGTGGCTTTGAAAGCAAAGGTGAAGGCAAACAACACACCTAAGCAAACATGGCTGTGGCAAGAAGTGCTGTCGGCCCATTGTTTCAAAGGCCTAGGGTGATATTACAACGGGGACACACGAGGGTGCCCTAACGAGCAAGGTTGGGATGTGAGGGAAACGTTAACTACAGCCACTGCAGCCCATGTCATAGACCCTGGAAAATTCTAGCTGGGTCAGCCACACTTGAAAGTAACACAAAGTAAATCACGGAATTTAGTGTTAACTTTCCATTTATTTTGAAAGCACTCGTGGGAGTTTATCTATCAGCATGGCCCCATGATAGGAAAAGACCATCTCCCATGGCTATGATACATAAACGCCAAAACCCATGGCGTTCTGTTTATTTGTTGATTTAACATGAATGTATTGGGCACCTACTTTGTGCCCGGCATGGGCCCAGATCTTAAGAATAAAATGCTGCACGAGACAAGGTTCATTCCTCAGGGAGCTTGTCTTTTCCGAGTGTATGTGTGTGCACACACACGTGGTACATACCCTCCAGCATGAACTACTGTCAGTATCAGCATAACCCAAAGCGAAATATAAGTACGATGAGAAAAACAGAAGCCGTGTCCAGCGGTATTTGTCAGCAAATCTAACGTTTGCTGCCGCATAAAGAAAGGTGGCTTGGCGCTCGGTAAGAGTGCAGTCGGTGCTTCCCAATACCCTTGGGATTATATCCATGGACCCTCCGCCACCCGCAGCTGTGGCCGTACCTCACTTCTCCTCCCACACTCACCTCATCTTCAGTGTCCTAAAAATTGGAGGCACCTGTTTAAGTGGAACTGGATTTAGCCCGATAGCCAGCTTGTTCTGACCGAAGGCCAGCGAGCCGTGTAGGGAGCGCTGGCGACAGGGCTGAGCGTGGTGCCGTCTCGTCCATCGGCAGCGGGCTAGAAGAGGCCGGGCGAGGTAGGCGGGCTCACTCCCTCCCGCTGTGTGTTGTAGAGACCCCACTGGCTTTCACTAGTGCACCGGGCTGCACGGTTATGGCCGACCTGAAGGACATGAAGGCTCCAGCCAGTTGTCTCACCCCTGAGAGGATTCCAGAGGTCCATCTCATTTCCCAAGATCCTTTGCACTACAGCATCACGTCAGCTTCAACCGTTCAGAAGATCAGAGAACTGGAGACCATAATTGGCATAGACCCAGGTAAGAAACAAAGCATCCACACCTTAATGGCTTGGAGAAATCTATCCCCGATGTAATAGTCAGCAAAAAAGGCAGCATAAAATTGCATCTACAATATGATTTTTGTGACTATTTGTACTGTGTGTGAAGTCCAAAAAGGCTAAAAGTAAATGCACTGAAATACTGATGGTGGTGATCTCCGGGTAGTGGGATTATGGGTGATTTTTGTTTTCTTCTTTATGGTTTTTTTTTTCCTCCAAAATTTTCAATAATAAATACGGGAGGGAGTTTGGAAGACAGGCTTATTAGTTGGGCACGTGGCCAGCATAAATCGGGTTTGGGAAGGTAGGAAAAAAAGAGACTTGCTCCTAGGTAGTCAAGTGCCAGCGCTTAAACATCATCCACGGACTGGATAACTGTCCTACTCTTCCCCTTTGGTGCCATCGCCCTGGAGGTGGGCATAGAATAGATTTTTTTTTATACTGGGCAGCAGGGGTGGGAGCAGCAGCTGGATTGCTGACCCTGGTGGGGTGGGACCCTGCAGTGATAGCCTCAACAACAGTTGCAGGTGGCATGCACATCGCATGTATGTTGCATCTCAGAGAAACGACAATTTGCAAGTGGTTTGTGAGCCGCTGGCCTTCTAGACGAGGACAGGGCTGGTGGGACCCACGAGGGGTCTGCTGGTTCCTGTTGGGAGGAGGTTTGCTAAAAGCTGGTTGAGAGGTTTCCTGGCTGCATCTTCATTTAAAAGCTGAAGTTCTCATCTCCGGGGGCCAGCAGAGGGCGCCCTAGTGCATGGTGTGGCTTTGTTGGTTCGCTTGCTTATTTGTTCTATTTTTTTCTGACCAAGTCTCACAGAGAATTAGGGTGTAGGCTTCCCAGACACTCTTCACCTCAGTTTTCTCATCAGTATAACAGGAGTAATAACAATTATACCTCCCTCTCAGGGTTGTGATAGTTAATAAGAATAAAAGCTATTGGTTTTACTCTGGGCCAAGCATGTGTTAAAAGCATTTACATTTTTCATCTTATTAAATTCTCCCAACAACCCTATGAGCCAGCTATGATTACCTTGCTTTAACATATGTGGAAGATGAGGCATATAAGGGTAAGAAATTTGCCCAAAGCCACACACCTAGTAGATGGCAGTAGATGGTTGGGTAGAACTCGAACCCATGCTCACTGACTCCAGGGCCCGTGATGAATAAGTGTTGGATAAAGTGGAATCCGAGTCTGAATGGTTTGTCACAGTCCCTCCTGGGCAGCCTCTCCAGATCCCCACTCCATTCCCTCGTCTGCCCCTTTCTCGTGGGCTGTGATTCTAGACTTGGGTGCTTCCCAGACAGACACCTGGATCAATGGTGGTGGGGCCGCTATGGAGAGCAGAGGGGTGAGGCCGACCTGGGGGCGTCCACTCTCCAGGCCATACTCCTGGGACCCCAACAGCTGGTCATGGTGACCTTGGGGTAGAGAACAGCACTTGGCCAGGGCCATTGAGCAGACAGCTGGGTGTTCTTTTGTGTTGGCAAACTCCGTCACCCAGAAGCTGATGGTACAGACCAGCCTGGAAAATGTTTGCTCTCTCCCCAGGCCTGGGAGCAAGGGTTGTCCCCCCATTACAAAGGGGTCCACAGTAACAAAACGTCATGGAAAACCACAGGACATAGCTCTTTGCTTGTTTGTCTGTTAGGTTTTCCTTTCGTTCATTCATTCGTTCATTCTACAGAGAATATGGTTTTCTTAAAATACAGACATGCAGTACACGTGGGGCATAGCCCCCACCCCGATGCACCTTGTAGGACATATGTACCTGTATAGCGAGGGAATGCTTACGGCTGTGTACAGAGTGTCTTGCATAGTTGATCTCTGTGGTGGATATATATTTTTTAATTTCTGCAATACTCTCTCTCTCTCTCTCTCTCTCTCACACACACACACACACGCAAACATTCTTCCCCACACTGACTGCTCTCCCACTCAACACAAGGGTCCTGAGGGAAGATGAATTATTGATTCTGCCATTCGCTCCGATAAAAACTGGGAAGTAAATTTACTGCAGATGCGGTGCACCCATGGCTCAGTAAGAATGACCCGGGAGGGCATCCACAACACCTCCCTTCGGAGCTTGTGCAGACCATGTGTCAAGGCAGATTCATGACTGTCTGGATGTGCCAGTAGCATCTATTAAGGAGCATCCTTAATCCTCCAGAACGGCAGGTGCTTTTGACTCCTACTGTATTAAATAAGCAGATAAAAAATGAATGGCAGTGGACTGAGCATTGTTCATTGGGCATGGTGATAGACAGAGCCAGTCAGTCACTTTTGAGATGACATCCGCTTGCATTTGACGAGCCTGGAGAATATGAAGGGGTACAGGGTTTATAATAACAATGTTTGCACTATTACAATAAAACCATCATAAATGCACAGACCACTTTAAAGTAAACAAAGTTCTTTCCTCCTCTCTCATTTGGTGCTCACCACATCCTATGAAATACCGTCCAGTTTTGTCTTTAGAAATGTTAGTTTTCTCCCTGTTCAACAGTAACTCATGTTCATTGTAGAAGCATCAGAAAATATATGAAAGTAAAAGAGGCAATAAAACTTATCAGAATCACATCGCAATTAACCATTATTAACAGTTTTATGTTTGCCCTTAAAGTCTTTCCTTAGTCTTGAACCGATAAGACTGAAACAAACAACAACAAAATATATGCTGATATATCTTAAAACTTGATTTCTTCACTTTTTAATACATTGAGAACCTCTTTCCATGTTATTCAATATCATCTTTTACAGCATCCTTATTGATGTCTGCATAGAATTCCAGTTTACAAATGTTCCCCCAATTTTATTAACATCCTTTTATTTGACACTGTAAACAATGCTGCAGTGAACATCTTTGTGACAGTGTTTGTGTACATACCCATAATCATGGTATTAGGATACATTCCGACAAGTGACTTGCTTGTACAGGTCACCCTCAGACAAGTGTTTCAGTTTCCGCTCCCACCAGCAGGGTGTGAGGGGCCATTTCCCCACAGCCTTCCTCCACCTGCACCACCCCCATGCTCCATGGTGGAAAACTGAGATTCAGAGCAATCAAGGATGAGGCCAAGCTCACACAGTTATGATAATATGCCAACACTTGGACTTGAAGATAATTTCCAGATTCTTGGTCTGGAACTTTTCCTCCATAACAGGAATCCAAATCCTGTGTTCCTTCACATTCTCCAGGCACCTCGGATGCACGCTGATATCCTCTCATGGCTCTAAGGCCCATGTCTCATTTCAGTCACAGCTGGGGTGGAAGTTCTGAGTCACATCCTGCCTTTACATGGCACAGACATGCTCTGAGGTGACCTGAGTATAGACAAAGGCACCACGGTATGTGACGAGAGTCAGGAAGTCATGCTGCCCAGCTGGGGCCAGCTTGGCAGCCGCAAGAAGCATTGATGGCAGATGCTGCTGGGGCCCCAGCCAAGCCCCAGCAGCAATGGGCAGGACCCCATGCAACAGCTCCTACCTCAGGCTTGGGTCTTGCTTGTTCTTCCACCAGAACGGGCACAGCTTGAGAGTGCTGGGGAGTTAACGTCCTGATGGGCAACCTTCATCAAGAGGGGACAGGAGCCATGCAGAAATGCCCAGTCTCCCTCTTCTCTGGCAGGACAGTCCTTATGTGTGTCCCACATGATTTTTCAGAGTATCTCAAACAAGAGTGAGCCCACGTTGCTTCTGGAGTTAACGTGCTCACTCACACATCCTTTAGTGCCTTCTCTCCCTTTTCTCTCACTTACTCCGTCTTCTGACTTGTTTCCCGGGCTCACTTTCTACTTAAATATCTGCACCCCAGACCTTGTCTTGGGTTTTTTTGGTGGGGGAGTCCCCAACAAAGACAGTACTGTGTCCCTTCCTCTTTCTGCCTTCCTTGTATTTTGGTTTGCTAAACTGCTCTAACAAATAAACCCCAAGATGCTTTGCTCCATTGTAATAGTAGATGCCCCTCGAGAAATAGTCCAGGGTGACATTTCTGGATGACTGTTCTAGTTCAGCGAGAAGAGGGCTCTGCTCCACCCAGGCACTCAGGGACCCAGCAGCCCTGCCATTACGTCATGAGACCACCAGGGGTGCCACTTGTCAACACCCCAGTCCCAGATGGGAAGAGTTGGAGGAGAGCCTGGGAGGTGAGCCGGGAGGTGGCACATACCACTTCCATTTGTGTTCCCTTTTGACCGCTCTGCGAATGTTACCTAGAGAGAACCGAGTCTTGTGGCCACAGATAACTGAAAGGCTGGCCAGCCATTTACCCAGCTACCCTTCGCTACTGTCGGCAGGGAAGAGAATATGTTCTGGGGAATAATTAGCCTCTGACACATCCCTGAAATCCACCTCTGAAACAAAACAAGCAAACAAACCAAACTATTGTTTGCATCAGTTTCTACTTGAAACACAATCACCTTATTTTGTGATTTTTTATATTTTGTAATCTCAGGCAACAGGGGAATTGGGCACCTGCTCTGTAAAGGTGACCTGCTGAGGGCCTCTCTGTCACTGTCACACGCCCACTCGGTGCTCATCACCACTGGGTTCCCCACGCATTTCCAACACGATCCTCCGGAAGAGACAGACGGCCCACCGGGAGCCATTGCTCTGGCCGCCTTCCTGCAGGCCTTGGAGAAGGACGTCTCCATGGTCGTTGACCAGAGAGCCCTGAGTTTGTTCAAGAAGCTTGTGGAAGAGGCTGTTGAGCAAGGTGAGCAGTGAGATGAGGGCGGACGATGGAGGGAATCAGTGTTTGTGGAACTTCTGCTGTGCACTTGTCTTGGATCGTTTTCCTTACAGCTCAGAACACCCCTTTGGTATAAACAACATTATCCCCCTGTTATAGATGAAGACACGGAGGCTCTGAAATAGCCAGGTGATTTACCCAGGTGCGAATGGTGAGCTGGGATTTGAACCCAGGTCCCCCAGGCCTCAGAGCCCGGGTGCTGCCCTGCCTGCAACCCAGGACATCACTGGACCCCCAGAGCTGGAGGTGGGACAGTGGAGAATGGAGTGGCCGAGAGGCTCAGACAGCAGCATCCCATCCGGCCCAGATGGCGTTTGCGAGGCTAGGATGCCCCGGCTGGTCTCAGGCGCCTCTGCTCTCCCCCATCCCGTAGGTGCTGTGCAGACACCAGCTGGGAGCCTGGCGACTCTCGCCTGCTTCCCACCACCTGTCTCTCTGTGCCCCTCCAAATGCATTCTTCAGAAAATACTTGTTTTCCTCTCAGACCCCAGGAGGGCATACCTGAAGCACTGGTTACATTGCAGGTTTCAAAAACGTGTCGGAGCACACAGAATCCATGTCACACGAATGTGCGTTTAGCACCTACTGCATGTAGGCACTATTTTCGGCTCTTGCGGTCTCCGGAGGGCAAACCGGTCCACGGCCCTGCCCTCATGGCGCGTGCACTCTAATGGGGTATGGCGGGCAGTAAACACACAGCAGGAAAGTGAAGTGCATAGTAGTCCAGGTGGTGGGCTGCTGTTTTAAACAAGACGGCCAGAGAAGGAAGATCTCTTGTAGGAGGTGCCGTTTGAGCCAAGACTTGAAGTTGAGGAAGGAGTGAGGCCAGGGTTGGTGGGAGGAAGTGTCCCAGGGTGTGACGGTGGCCAGGGCAGAGGCCACTAGGTGGCATAGGGACACAGCCGGTTCAGAGTGGGCAGTGGGGCGCATGAAGGGAAGAGGGGCTGGACAGGAGGACAGAGAAGTCACAGGGGCCAGCCCAGGAAGGGCCTCAAGGGAACCTTGAGCTCCTGGGCTTTTATTCCGGGTAAGACGGGGAGCCCTGAAGGCCCCTGAGCAGAGAAGGGCTGTGTTCGGCTGAAGTTTTAAGGGATCACGTGGGCAGCTGCAGGGACGAGGGTGGGTGCAGGAGACTGACCAGGTTATTGCAGGCAGGAGGCGAGGGTGGTGTCGAGTGGGTGGTGCCTGGTGACACATCCCTTGGGCCCTCTGGAATTTCCACCGTAGCTGGGGTGGAAGTTCTGAGTCACACTGACCTGGCCACCACCCGCCCTGGCACACATACACACACACACACACACACACACACACACACACATGCACACACACATACACCACACACACATACATGCACATATATGCATGCATGCACACGCACACACACACATGCATGCACATAGCACACACGCACATGTGCACACACATGCACATATACCATGCACATGCATGCACACACCACACACATGCACATGTGCACACACATGCACATGCACCACACATGCACACGCACATGCACACACACCACACATGCATGCACATGTGCACACACATGCACGCACCACACACACGCACATGCACATGCACATAGTGTGCACATACACTCACACACATGCACATGCATGCACATGCACATGCACAGACACCACACACATGCACACGTGTGCGCACAAGCACACATATGTATGGGCATGCACACACGCATGCACACATACACACACAAGCCAGTGTTCTGCAGGGCTTCTCCAAAGCACGAAAAACCACTCCACCCTGGCAGTAGCCCCCCTCATCCAGAAGCAGATGGGAGACCTTTCAGGGACACGCAGGTCCCAGTGGCACCAAGATCCCGCTGCCTAGAGCAGTGACATTGAAAATGCCTTTACCCTCCTACTGCCTTTTCCTCCCCCGCACGCCCACTGTCCCCGTCGCCTCCCAGCTGCCTCCTGGAATCGTCTCCCAGGTAAACTGCCTGCACCCACATCTATGCCTCAGGGGGACCCAGACAGACAAATGGTCCAGGCGGAGGTTGTGAGAAGTCACCAGAGTGATCTGCATTCTCAACACAGAGTCGAGATTTCGGGGTGGCCTGGGTGCATACGGGGCTGACACAGAAGCATTGGGGTTGCTCTAAGGTTTTAGGGAGGACACCGCAGGGGTGGAGCAGCTGTGACCTGGGATGGGCCGGACGGCGGGGTGTGGCAGGCCAAGCCCTCGCACACGGTGGGCACAAATGTGAAATGGTGCCGCCACCGGAAAAGGACACTCAGAACATTAAAACTAGGAAACGCCGTGGGATTGGGCGATTTCTCTTCTGGGTGTGCAACCAAGAGAACGGAACTCGAACACGCGCAGTTTTCTGTATATACCTAATCTTTTATTTTTACTTCCTTTCAGTATTATTTTCTGTTAGTTTCAGGCGTCAGCGCAGTGGGTGGGCACGCACGTAACTTACGAAGTGACCCCCCGATAACCCCAGGGCCCATCTGATGCTAGGCGTCTTGCAGCACTGCTGACGGCATTCCCCCGGCTGTAGTTCACATCCCCCTGGCTGTTTTGTGATTACCAACTTGTACTTCCCGATCCCTTCCCTTTCTCACCCATCCTCCAACCCCCTCCCTCTAGCAACCAGCGGTTTGCTGTCTGTATCGATGAGTGTTTCTGTCGAACAGATATTTGCACGCCCAGCAGCATCGTTCACAACAGGCAAGAGGTGGAAGCAGCCCACGTGTCTGTCCGCGATGAACGGGAAAACGAGCCCGGCACCGCCACGCAGCGGGGTGTCACTCAGTCTTCAAAAGGGGGGACATCCTGTCACATGCTACACCACGGATGAACCCTGAGGACACTGTGCTAAGAGAAGCAAGCCTGTCACAAAAGGACAAATGCTGTATGCTGCCACTTACACTAGGTCCCTAGAGTCACTAGAATGATAAGGACAGGAAGTAGAGTGGTAATTTCCAGGGCCTGGGGGCAGGGGGCATTGGTGTTGAATGGGGACAAAGTTTCAGTTTGGGAAGATGTGAAAGTTCTGGAGACACAGGGTGGTGACAGTCACACAACAAGAGTACACTTCGTGGCGGAGAGCTGAACACTTAAAATGAGCAAGATGGCCAATTTCACGCTGTGTGCGTTTTACCGCAACCACAAGGTTAGAGAGGGGGCAGTGTTGGGCCTGGTAACAGCGCGTGAGGTCCTACTAGACCCGCCGGTGGAGAAGTCACGCAGGCGGTTAGAGCGGCGAGTCAAGTCCAGGAGAGCAGCCCAGGCTGTGAAGACGGACTGGACAGCGGTCGGCGTGCAGTGGCCTGGAGAAGTCAAGAGCCTGGAGGAGGTCACTGAAGGAATGCGTGGGGACAGAGAAGAGGCACCACCCGGAGAGAAGGCACACCGAGGCACGGCGCTGTCACCACGGAGCAGGGGCGGCCGGCCGCCGCCCACGGGCCGGCAGGAAGTGGCCTAACCACCGGTTTGGTGCATGTGTTCAGCCGCCAGCTTCCCCAGAAGCAGCTCTGACTTCTGCTTCCCTGGTCGCCGGGTTCAGAGGCTCCCACTGGACTTCAGCTCAGACCTGGGGTTCGCCCACTCGGTGGCTTAGTGGGTACGATTTACTGTGTCGGATTTTACAGAACTGACGTGTGGGTGCAGACAGTGAAAACGATGTGACCTTTTAACGGAAATGATTTGGGTTCTTTTCATAAAAGGGAAGCCCAGGAAATGTGTAAGGAGATCGCAGCTCAGCCCTTTCTCCCTGTCTGGAGTAGGAATTGCCCGTATTGATTAATCAGTTCTTCGTGGCTCAGTGTGGGGGTCTCGCCTTGCCCCCCCTTTCCCGAGGCCTTCCCCGCCCTGTGCACCCTGCTGGGGGCTCAGTTGTGTTCCCTGCCCGGGCGGGCTCCCTGTTCGGGGTGGGCACGGATGTTGTGGCACTGACTTACATACTTGGCTTTGCCCACGTGATTGAACATCTCTGAGCCTCAGTCCTCCTACTCCATAACATGGGGATCACAATGGTTCTCATCACACAGAATTGTTGTAAGATTTAAATGAGAGTGTGGGTACCACATGCTTAGCAGGGGGCGGGCTGGCTCACTGTCCCCGCGGGCACCTAAATGTGTCCCCAGCAGTCACGATGACCGTGGCCCAGAACAGATCTCTGTTCAGGTGATGGTGTGGCATCTACATGGAGCATATTTGCTAGCCCGCACTAGTGGTGACACCAACCCGATTCGACCCCACCCTCCACCAGCCTGGGGTTTACTCAGGACAAAAAGCAGACTTAAATGTCCTCTGGGTCGAGGTCTTAGCTTACCTCACAAGGGTTCTACAATCCACGTCATCAGTAACAAAAGTGATCATCCCCAAAGAAGCCTTTGAAAAGCCAACGTCAAGTCCCGAAATGCAGTGCTCGGGCTGATGTGCCTACCCTGTGCCTTCCTTTCCAAGGTCTTCTGAAGACGCAGATCCCAATGTTAACGTACCAAGGCGGATCGGCGGCAGCAGCTCAGGCGTTTCTCTGCGAAAATAGGGACCCCAAGTCTCCGAGGTAGGTGTGTCCCCTCCCAGTTTAAAGCGGGTGACACTGGGAAAGCCCGCGTGCTCTCAACTGTGACAACACTGTCCCTGCACACCTCAGCCCTCCAGAGACAGCAAAGCCGTGAGCCAGGAGTTCCGATAGGCCAGACTAGCGTGTCACAGAGGGCTTCTGGAAGGAGCCGCTCCCTGAGAGACGGCACCAGCAGTTTCTCAAAGTGGGTCGTGACCCATTAAAGAGAAGTAAGATCAGTTGATGGGGGCGGGGACAGCAGAAATGGAACTACTGTAGCTCTTGTATCGTAATGGCAAGTACCCGCTTGTGAAACTTGGTGTGTTTGTGCATGTGTGTCGTTGTTACTGCGTGTTGTGGTCATATTTCAGATCTTCTAACTTTTAAGACAGGGTTTTGCAAACTTTTTTGACAACAATCCAGGCTAATACATTTTGCACTGCAAACCACATGCACACACGTAACTGAAAGAGAAGTTTCAAAAAAAACCAGTGTTTACGCTTGCTCCGTGGAGTGTACTCTGATATTTTCTATCCCAGCCTGTCCTATCCTATTCTACTGTCGTCGTCTGCTTTTCAGACAACGCTGAGCTGACCTAATAAATCTATTTCCACCCCACTAACCAGTGCCCACTTGGACTTTAAGAACACTGCTCTAATTGGCCTGGAGGGCATAGCTGTAGTACAGCTCACACAGAATCAGGGGTTCATAAATGAGGCCCCTGAGTCCCCACAGAAAAGTTCAATTGTCGATCGATATGCCATTTAAAGCTACAAGTATGTGTGTGGCATATCTTAGAAATGTTTATAGTCCCTGAGTTGTTGGGCTACAAACAACGCTCTGGATCCTTGGGGAAAAGCTAGAAAATTCTCTTGGGTGGGACCCTGATGCCAGATAGCACAGATGTCGCTGTTTGCTGAGTGGAGGGGGGTGGGCCAGACCTGACTGTGGAGAGAGAGGGCTCTGCTGTCTTTGGGAAAGATGCGTTAACTTTTCCCAGGGAGCAGACTTCCCGGGAGCGAGTTACTTGTTGCAGTTGCTAAATGGAGCCTTGTGGCCTAAAAACATATCAATCCACCGTCGCAAAGCGAGTCCCTGCGCTCTCCTGGGGGGCAGGTCCAGAAACAGGACGTAGAATGGCAGTTGACAGGGGCCGGGGGCCGGGGGCAATGGGGAGCGTGTGTTTGTCTTCCAGAAGACCTCAGCTGGAGCTCAGGTGCCCAGCTGCCCCCCATCCCCGTGGGTGGGGGTCCAGAGGAGGCTGGGGGTCGGAGCTCCTCCCTGCTGTCGATTCCGCCCTCGGCGTCTCCTCACGGCCGCATTCCCGCGCCCACCCGGTGGCCCGCTCGTCCAAGCACACCGACGCCACCCGCCGTCTAGCACAATCGAAGGACGCGGACGGGCGTGAAGATTTTGTTTTCCAAACACACGTACAGAGGAAGCATTCAGAGTTCAGATTTTTAATGTTTTTATTGTGGTAAAGTATACCTAACGTAAAATGTACCGCCTTGGCCGCTTTCAGCGTGCGCTTCTGTGTCGTTAACTACCTCCACGCTGTTGTTCAGGCATCGCCATTGTCCACCTCCAGGATGTTCTGCATCTTCCCAAGCTGAAACTCATCCCCATTGAACAATAACTCATGCTCCCGGCCCCCGGCCCCTGCCAACCGCTACCCTCCCTCATGTCTATGGATTTGACTGTTCTGGAGACCTCACCTAAGTGGAATCATGAGCGTTTGTCCTTCTGCATCTGGTTTATTTCTCGTAGCGTAGTGCCCTCAGGGTTCATCTGTGGTGTAGCACATGACAGGATGTCCCCCCTTTTGAAGACTGAGTGACACCCCGCTGCGTGGCGGTGCCGGGCTCGTTTTCCCGTACGTCCGGGACAGACACGCGGCTGCTTCCACCTCTTGCCTGTTGTGAACGATGCTGCTGGGAACCTTGGGGGGCCACTGCCCCCTCGACACCCAGCTTCCGGTCCCATGGGGTAGACACCCAGAGGGGGATTGCTGGATCATACCGTCATTCTATTTGAAGATTTTTGAGGAGCCACCACACCGTTTTCCACAGCAGAGTTAAGATTTTGAAGAACCCCCTCATGGGGGAGATTTAGAGCTACAGAAGCACCAATTCCGTGTTCTTAAATTGGATTTATCCTGATGAGCACGGCAGCCACAACCACTAGCACTCACTCTGTGCCGAGCAGCTCTCGTGTGTTTCCTCGTGTAACCTCGCGGCTTCTGTGAAATGGGTACTGTCATCAGGTCGTCAGAAAATAAAGGGCAGAGAGGTCAAGCGACTTGCCCAAGGCCAGCGGCGTGAGGACCTCCACCATCGGGTTCCACAGCCCCCTGCTTCCCTCCCTACCCCTCCCTGGTCACCTGCAGAGGTTCACCTCGCAGTAGGTCCGCTTGGCCAATGTTTCAATTCCTTCTCAGTCTGTTTGCGTCTGTACCCAGAGCAAGGCCCCAGAAGAGGGCCGCGGCAGGCCAGTCGCAGCCAACCCTCAAACACCCGGGGGCTGGCTCCCCAACAGTGTAATGCAGACTGGGTGGGGCACCAGCAGCGTCCACCAGGTGACCCTGCCCATCAGCCTCCCTGCTCCCACAGCCCCTGACTCCAATAAAATGCTAGAGATCCCGATAGCATTTCTCAAAATGACGTGACCAACTAGCCCCCGCACGGGCCCTGGCACCTAGGAGACGGTGAGCCAAGTTCTGTAGGGATGTAAGGATGAGAGGGGGAGGCCTCCCTCACACACACACACACGCGCACACACACACACATGCACACACACGCATGCGCACACACACGCACACGCGTGCACACGTGCACGCACACACGCACACATGCACACACATGCGCGTGCACACACGCACACACGTGCACACACGCGCGCACTCACACATGCACACGCGCACGCGCACACACACACACACATATACTCACACACATGCGCGCGCGCACACGCACGCACACACATATACTCACACACGCGCACACACACACGCGCGCACACGCACGCACACACATATACTCACACACACGCGCACACACGCACGCACACACGCGCAAACACACACACACACACACGCGCGCACACGGACGACAAGGCAGCCATACCCTCCATGGGGACCCTGTGCTCTCCCTGGCAGGTTCGACCATCTGGTGGCAATAGAGCGCACGGGAAGGGCTGCTGATGGCAATTATTACAATGCCAGGGCGATGAACGTCAAGCACTTGGTTGACCCCATTGACGATCTTTTCCTCGCAGCACGGAGCATTCCTGGAATCTCATCAACTGGTAAGCAAGGGGCGCTGCGAGTGCAACAGGAACCTCTCAGCGCCACGGGCCTGTTTGCTGACTGATGACCGTGGGACAGGAGAGAGTTACACAGGGACTGTCGTTCCCCGCTCCGGAGATGGTCTTGGTTTACTGTGGATCCTGTATGCCATGTTTTTCCGTGTCTAAGACGGTACTTTTGTCTAAAATTGTTGGACCAAAACATGGGGGTCGTCTTATACACGGGAGTCACCGGTTGGTATTGATTTCTTAATGTTGGGTTAGAAGAGTGGGGGTCCTCTTATACATGGGGGTGTCTTCAACACAGAAAAGTACGTGTACAATAATGACACCATCATTTAGAAATGCCAGCATTCCCACAAGCGAGGAAGGGAAGTGACACTTAATGGAGCATATTGCATCTACCCAACTCTATAAATTATTAAAACTAATAATAAAATAGTAACCCTACCATCGAGGCATGGCATAGAATTTGGGTCATACAGGATGAATGTACGTGTGTGCTGTGTATCATCCCATGAAGCATATTAATTTTTAAAGATACCTTAAATATTTAGTGCCATATTTTGATTGCTAGTGACACAATAGTGTGATCATGTCTGTGTAGGATTTCATAGCTTCCGAAGAGGTGTCCCACTCATGACACTGCTGGAGCCTCTTTACAGCGCCGTGAGGTAGGTGAAGCAGGGATACCGAGTGAGGCCTGGCGGGGCGTTTCGGGTTTGCCTCGCTAACACGAGCTGCTGGGAGAACTGGGAGCCGAGCCCGGACTCCCAGGACACTCCCAGGCGTGCTTTCCACGGAATCCGTGCGTTTCTGCAAAGCTCGCTGCCAGCCCTGAGGAGAAGCGACGCCTCCCCTGGGTGTAGGTCGGTTTCATTAGTGCTTGTTTGCCGTGGCATGCGTATCTGTCCTCTCCAGACTGTTTCCCAGACTCATTAGGCTCCTTAGGCTTTTAAGTGATGAAACAATGAGCATCCTCCCGGCTGAGTACAAAATTTCTGCAAATTGCCCTGGTCTTTCCCAGAAGCGGGCACGGGTGTGGTCCCCATAGCCCAGTTGGTTTCGTGCTTCCTGTCTCTGTGCTGGGCAGGCACGGGAACTACGGCCTTGTGGGGAGGCATTCCCAGCATGGACAAGAAGGGTCTCTGAGTCCGGAGGAGTTGCTCCTTCCCTGCTGAGCAGACCCCTCCATCTGTGCTGATACCCCCACCCCCGGTGGGGCCCTCAAGGCCCAGAGGAAGCAGGGAGAGCTGACTGCACCTTCAAACTGCCCCCTTTATGGACCCTGGATGCCCAAGCCCCTTCTATGGGTTCCCAGAGCCCCTGCCCAGCAGGGCCACCCCCTGACTGTCCTTACTGTCCTCTGCTCTATCAACACCCTCTTCTTTAGTGTCCCCAGGCAGCTGCCTTGACATGGACGTAGCACTCAATTGAGAATCAAGACACCCACCTTACACTTACTACCCAAGTCCCTCCTGTCGTGATGGAAATGAGGACATGGACAGGACCGGCCTGAGGAGTGAACAGAACAAAGTTCGTGGACTGCGGGAGAGCAGAGACAGACACTATACCCATCTAGGGGTTGTCATTATTGTCTTCCATTCAGTGGGCTGTCGTGGATCTAGAAAATTTCTGAGAGAAACCCTCAGGGTGTGGACCTAAAGCACTTGGTCACTCCCGACTGTCTGACTCTTTTGGCCTAGCCTGGGTCTCTGATGCTTGAGATTGTGTCAGCTCTAGCTCCCCTCCCACCCTCTCACAATGAATGCTAAACTCTGGTGGAATTTTCCACGCTGTCTAAGCATTTGTAGAAACATATGCAAAAACTGTCATACATGGCATAATGGTGCTGCAGTCACCATGGCCTGCTTATAGACAGTGGTCCCATAAGATTATAATGGAACTGAACATTTTCTTTTGCCCAGTGACATCGTAGCTGTCCCAGTGTCATAGCACAATGCATTACTCACATGTTTGTGGTGATGCTGGTATAAGTAAATCTACTGTGGTGCCAGCCATGTAGAAGTGTAGCACATGCAATTATGTACATTATACCACACTTGATAATGATAATAAATGACTGTGTTTATGTATTTACTATACTGTATTTTTATCATTATTTTAGAGTATATTCTCTCTCTCTCTCTCTCTCTCTCTCTCTCTATATATATATATATATATATATATATATATATATATAATATATAAAGTTTGCTGTAGAACAGAATGCCGTATTATGCCACCAGCAGCCTTATACATCTCAGGTTTACCGTGTCTCATGATCGCATCATTTTCTCTTGTTTCTGATTTAATCTCGTGTAGTTTGTTCATCATGGCCCCAAGCATTCAGAAGCCACTGCTTGAGTGATTGACTTGGAAATGAAATTAAGTGATTTAGGACTGTGAAGGTGGACAGTCAGCGAAGGTTGTGGCTCACCAGTCAGACATGTCTCATTCCCCATAGCTACGAGCTTGAAGATCATTAACCAAGTGACAGAAGCTGTTAAAGGATCTGCTTCCTTGAGGGCAATGAGGCTAATAAAAATTTGAGAATGGCTTATATCAGACATGCAGAAACTTCTAATAATCTGAAGTGTATCCCTCTTGGCACCAGGACGGTCACGGCCAAAGCCAAGAGTTTGTCTGCAATGTTGACCCAACTACGATGTTTTTACTGCTCTGGGTGGTTTAAACAATTCAAGAATCGTTATTCATCACGTATGTGAAAGTGAGTGGTGAGTCTGCCAGTGCTGATGTGAAGGCAGCTGAAGGACTTTTGGAAACTCTGGACAAGCTGATTGCAGAGGAAAATGACTTTGTCAGAGCAAATACTCAGTATGGACACAACCTCTCCATTCTGAAAACAGATGCCTGAGAGGACTTCCATCCCTAAGGAGGCCAAGTCGACGCCAGGTTTCATGGCTTCTAGGGCCAGGATAACAGCCTTGCCTGGGGGCGGTGTTACAGGCTACAGATGAAACCCTGTGTGGCACAGTGAGAACCCCAGGGCCTTCAAGCATATCAGTAAGCACACACAGCCAGTGTCCTACAGGAGCAGTAAGAAGTCATGGGTGACCCAGCTCCTCCTCCAAGATGCCCTCCTGAGTTGCTGTGCCAGCTCAATGGAGACATATGTTTGGAGAATAACATACCTTTCAAGATCTGGCTTATTGTTGATATGCTCCCAGACATCCTTCTTTTACTGGTGATCTCCATCCCAGTATCCGATACCACTGCTGATCCAACCAGTGGTCTAAAGAGTTACAGCAGCTTTTTAAAACCTCCTACCCAAGGGGGACCTTTGCCCAGGCTATTGCTGCAACAGAGGAAGACACTGAGGAGACACGGGTGCTGTCTGGAAGGATTACACCATCTGTGACTGCATCCAGATCCTTGTTGGGCTCGAGCTGCTGTCACTAAGGAATGCGTGAATAGCGTCGGGAAGAAGACACTCAAGAGGTTCGTCCATGAGCTCCAAGGATTTGCCAAGGCTGTGGTTCAGACGACAAACAACTTGGGCCTGGCCGTGGATGAGGATGGCAGTGAGGAGCTGGGTCCCGAGGAACCGACCATCAAGGAGGTGCTGGAACAGGAGCTCGTGGCTGAAGGAGAGGCCGGAGAACAGGACACTGCAGGAGAACGAGAAGAACCCCTGAGAAAGTTCACAGTGAGGGCTCAGCAGGCGCTTTGGCCGGCCTCACAGGTCCTTAGCAAGGGTCGGAAAGGTTTTCGCTAACGGAGCAGGATGGTCGTGGTGTGTTACTTTGTTAGAAGAATACCTATGATGAGAAAGAGGAGCAACCCACCACGGACAGATTCCTAAAGAGCGACACCCCCTCGAGAGGAGCCTCGGGTGGGTCCTTCAGGAGGTGTTCCAGAAGGAGGCGTCGTTGTCATAGGAGGTGACAGCTCCACGTGTGTTCTTGCCCCTGAAGACCTTCCGGTGGGACGTGATGTGGAGGCGGGCACAGTGAGATGGATGACCCCAGCCCCGTGTAGGCCTGGGCTAATGTGTATGTTTGTGTCTTTTTAACAAAAATGTCTAAAAAGGGCCAAAAAAAAATTTTTTTTAAATAGAAAAAAGCTTGTAGAATAAGGATATAAAGTATTTCATACAGGTGTACAATGTGTTTGTTTTAAGCTGTTATTACAAGAGAGTCAAAAAGTTTAAAAAATTAAAAGTTTATAAAGTAAAAATGTTACAGTAAGCTAAGGTTAATTTATTATTACAGAAAACCATTTTTTATAAAT
>PVJL010004172.1:90880-121044 GCA_004026885.1 Lyroderma lyra
GCAGGGCTTGTTACAGCTGTTCACCTTGCCCCCGCCGGGGTGGAGGCGCCGTCACTTACTTTCGGCCAGTGTACCTATCTTGAACACCCTTCATTTCGCTGATGGATGAAATAATTTCTTACATTTATTTATTCCAATGTTATCTGTTCTGGCATTTATTATGCTAATTAGCAAACCCTCTGGTGTGGATGATCAGGTTGGCCTGTAGACTGCGATCTCTCTTGGACGCTAACCATGACCCCAGGGGTGTGCATTCCTCGTTCGGCTGCTCCAGATCTTGACCGGGCCTTTCCTCTAGTTGGTGTCAGTTAAAACTGACGGCACATATGCTCTTCACATTCCTTAAACTGACACCGTTAAGGTCAATTATAGAACTGGCTTTAAAAATCTATACCAGTTCCCTTCTGCCAAGGGGATGCCCTCTGGTCACACTAATGAGGCTCGTAGATGTGTGGCCCCTCCCTGAGCCGGAGCCACACAAGAAAGGAGAGGAAGTCCTGCGTGTCACCACATAGAAGTGGTCCATCTGTGACTGGAGAATGTGACCCAGTAGGGGACATAGCCACCCTCTGGTGAGTTCCAAACTTTGACTCATTTTTAACTAGAGAAGTTTCTAGAATACCTGAAATGGAAGTATACCATGTCCCGGTTGTCTGAAAATATGTCCAGAGCCAACCCCTTTGAGGCTCCGAGGCACCTGTGAAGGGACGCCCCCCCCACAACCCCGCACCCCCTTTTTACCTGATCCTGTAAACTCAGTCATTTCTCCCTCCCTCCAGGGGTCGGTGACGGAGGCAATGAACTTGGGATGGGCAAAGTCAAGGAGGCTGTGAGGAGCCACATACGAAACGGGGAGGTCATAGCCTGTGACGTGGAGGCTGACTTTGCTGTCATCGCTGGTGAGTGTTCGGAGGGCCGGCCAGTCGGGCTCGGGGCCCGGGGGAGGGACCCGGCTTCGAGCCTGTCCTGCCGGAAGGTCGTTATCCAAAATCTACAAAGAGCTCCGAAAACTCAACAATAAGAAAACAGACAGCCCAGTGAAAAAATGGACAAAAGACCTGGACAGACACCTCACCAAAGAGGATCTAGAGATGGCAAGGCACATGTGCCAACATGTTGGACGCCCCCTGTCCCTGGTCCCCGCTCTGGGACATCAGAAGAGGAAGAGCAAGCCCTCCGGCCTCCCGCGTCGGCGTGCCGTCGGCAGATCCCTCGTCTGTGGGCCTCCCTCCTCCTGGGGTCTTGGATCTGAGTGGGTAGGGAGCCTCAGGGGAGTCTCCTTGGAAGTTCTCAGATTTGCCCCCCAGAACATAGGTTCTTCGCGTAATTGAACAAACCCCAAGGGCTTGGCCAGCTGCGTCACTGATGTCATTGTAGCAGCAGGTCGAGTCCCCTAAAGAGAGGAGGAGGTGCAGTGGGGCATGGGGAGAGAGGGGTTGTTTGAAACAAAAGCTTTTGATGAAAATCTGTGGGTTTGGGGCTGAGACAGATGAACAGGGGCCCCTCCAGTTAGGGCTGGGAGCTGCTGGGACCTGAGACGGGACTGTGCTGTCCCTCCAGCTCAGCATGAACGAGAAGGCCAGGCGCTCTGGAATGGGGCTGGCGGGTGGGCGGCACCTCTTACTTCCAAGCTACGCTGTGTTCACGCACCGAGAGGGTCTCGGAGAGGATTCGAGGAAGCCTCTCCCAAGTCCTGCAGCTGGCCCTGGCTGGGGGGGTCACGGCAGCTCTGCTGCTGCTGTTTCAGGCTGGATGGTCAGAAGAGGGCAACAGGCAGGCAGGGGCATCTGCCAGGACAGCGAATCGGGGGTCCAGCAGTCCTATCCTGACACCAGGATGGAGGCAACCCCGGGCAGGTCAGCAGCTTTCCGGGCCCAACGGCAGTCAGGCAGGTGGGATTGGGTGAGAAGGGAGAAGCACGCACCACGGGGCCCCACGCCAGCACCGCCCCGGCCCGGAAGGTGTGCTCCGCTGCCGTGTTTGGCGCCTGCATCCAAGCCAACGCAGAAATCAAAGCTTGCAGTGGGACTCAGGTCACATGGGGCTTCCCAGAGCAGGCCCTGCATGTGGCTCCAATCCAGTCCCCTCTCCTGGTCTCGGGGGCCTTCTCAGCCTCATCTCCCGGATCCCCACTGTGTACCCCATGATCCAGCCACACACAGCCACTGTCACTGTTCACCGCAGTGTGGGTTTAATTTTTTTTTTAATACTATAGACACTTCCAAAAGGCGAGGGGCGAAAGTACCATCATCTCACCGTCACACCGTCAGCACGTCTCGTGTTGCACGCCGGCTTCCGATTCTCAGCCTCAGTAACACCCATTGAAGATCACTTCTAGCTGGTAGACCTACACTGTCAATACTTGTCTTTGCTTTGGCTATTGCTTCCCACATATGCTTTTATTTTCCACATTGGCATGGAGGTCGAGTGTGGGCTCTGGAGTTGCACAGCAATGATTAACACCACTGAGCTGTGCACCTGAAAGTGGTTAGCATGGTCAGCTCTGTGCTTTTTTTTTAAACCACAGTTTAAAATTTTTAAATTACTATTTTTTTTTTAAAGAATATGGGCTGTGGAGGCAGCAGCCTGAATTCATATCACAAGTCCACCACTTACCTGCTGTGTGACCTTAGGCAAGTTACTTAACCCCTCTGTGTCTGTTTCCCAGCTTTGTAAATGAAGGTAATAACAATACCTATACCTCACAGGCTTCTTGTAAGAACTCCAGGAGCTAATCCATGTAAGGCATTAGAACAGTGCCACATGCTGTCAATAGTCAGAGGAAGTTACTCTATCCACTGGCTATAAGATGTCATCGATGGCACGAATTACCATTGCTTTATGTACCATTAAGAAAGGAAAACACTGCTGATTATAACGGTAAAATATTATTGATTGCAAGAGGCATCTCAATTTCAGAGATGTAAATGTAAAAAAAAGAGTACATCTTATTAGAATCAGTGATGGTTATAATCAGGCACTATTAAGATCACATGCCCTTCACCTGCCATATTCTGATACATGCCTTGTATTTTCATGCCATGTGCTTTTCATTGGGTTTTTGGATTTTTTTCTACTTTCACCCTTCATCTGGCAAATTCTACCCAGCCTGCAAGGCCCACATTAAATGACCCTTTTCTGTGAATCTCCCCTAAAGCAGTCAGAATGAGTGCCCCTTCTCAGCGCTCCCATAATCCTTCGGGAACGTCTCATTCACGATCGCCTGGCCCCGTGGTTGGCAGCTCACGCGGTCCCTCTCTCCCTGGCTGGGAGCTCTTCCTTCTTCTTTGATCCTCGAGCACAAGCCCGTTCAACGCGCGGCCCGCAGGCTGGATGCGGCCCAGGACGGCTTTGAATGCAGCTCAACACAAATTCATAAACTTTCTCAAAACGTTACAAAAATTATGCATGGACTGTTTTTAGCTCATCAGCTATCACTAGTGTGAGTGTGTTTTGTGTGTGGCCCAAGACAAATCTCCTTCCAGTGTGGCCCAGGGAAGCCCAAACGTTGGACAGCCCTGCTCCAGCACCTGCTCCAGCACTAGGGCGCACCAGTCCTCCCACTGAATGGAGAACTAACTCGAGCAGGTTTCGGAGAAGGGCCAATGAGGTTGTCCAGCAAACGGGAAATGGCCTCGCTGGGGCTGGCTGACCCACGGGGAAGGCAAGCGAGGCTGACTTAGCAGTCGCCTGCACGCATCTGGAGAGGTGATGTGGCAGAGCATGACGAAGCCGCTACCTAGCCCCGCCGAGCACAGGCGCCCGTGCCGCCCGCCGGAGTCAGGGTAGCCAGAAGGAGAGTTCTGGAATGGCTTCCTAGGGTTATAACGCGAATCTTTCTCTCTGATCGGCATTCACGGTCCATAGCCCAGATGGTTTAGAGCAGCACTTCTCAAACTTTAACTTGGATCAGAATCACCTGGAGGACTTGTTAAAACTCGGCTGGCTCCCCACTGCCCTGCTGAGGTTCTGATTAAGCAGGTCTGGGCTACAGCCCAAGAATTTGTGTTTCTAACAAGTTCCAGGTGCTACTGGTGCCACTGGTCTTGGGATATGAGTTCTGATGCTGACAGGTGATGGACCACGTGACCTTTCCAAGTCTATGCTGAAATCTATTTTGTTCGTTTGTTCTAGGTGTTTCTAACTGGGGAGGCTATGCCTTAGCCTGTGCTCTGTACATCCTGAACTCATGTGAGGTCCATGGGCGTTACCTGAGGAAGGCAATTGGGCCCTCCAGAGCACCTGGCGAACGGAACTGGACTCAGGCCCTCCCATCTGTCACCAAGGTAACAGATCCCAGGGAAGCAACTTTTTGCTTGAATGAGGAGCAGGGCTGGTGTTTGAACCCATAAGCCCAGGGCCAGCAGCACTGCTGTCCATCAACAGCCGGAGGCAGAGCCTGCCTAGAAGCCAGGGTCTCCCAGCAGGCAACTGTTGGACTGGACTGGGTGACCTTTGACCTATAGTGATCCTAAATTTATCATGGCAGTCCTGCTATAAATGACCATGTCCCTCCCATGTCACTTCTCTGCAACACCTCTCTGGATTGGTGATCTCCACATTTTCCAGACGAGGGAGCTGAGGGTCCGAGAGGGGAGGGTCCAGGAGGGGCGGTGTCTTGCCCAGCACCACCCAACCAAGCGGCAGAACTGGGATCTGGGTCTGGGTCTCTCGGCTCCATGCTCTGGGCTCTTCCCAACATGGCTCACAAGTTTCCCGGTTCCTGGTAATGCCAGGGTGCCCTTTGGGAGAGGAAGGGAAGGGCAGGGCAGGGGAGGGCAGGGGAGGGCAGGGGAGGGGAGAAGCAGGGTGAAGTGACATTTTCAGGGGGAAATGGCCTGCCCTAGAGGGACCCAGAGGGCCTCTGTGCTTTCTTTGCACTTCCTGGGAAAAAAAAACAACCAAAAAACGGAAAAACCCCCAGTGGTCTGCCTCACACATGATTCCTGATTCATACAGACACCAAAGAACGAATGTACTCGAACACACACAGCCCAAACACCCTCCAGTGCCGGAAAGTTCTCCTTTCGTGTTTCCACCCAGTCCTTCATACGTGGCATTAATAATGCACCACCCTTATAACACAAATAAAAAGGCACATTTTTAAAGCCAAAGTACAAACAGGTGTTTGTCAAGCCCCTCCTCTGGGCCAGACGCAGGCTTGCTCGGGGGGACAGATGCCAGACCTGGTCCCTGGGAAGGGGACTTGGAGAAAACACGTGAAAGGTCATTTCAGGGGCCAGGATGGAAGTGTGCACATCAGGCTGCTGTAGGGACACAGAGGATGGGTGCCTCGTTCATTCAGAGAGCTCAAGGAAGGCTGCCTGGAGGAGGTGGCACTAGTTGGCTTGGAAGGGCAGCAGGATATAAGTAGCCTGATAAGGAAGGCTGGGAAGGGCCTTCCAGGCAGCAGGACCCCCGCGAGCAGAGGTGCAGGTACATGATATGCCACGGCGTCCAGAATAACTTGAATGGTCATAATAGCATTCTGTGGGTCACTCCATGGGGTCCCTGAGTCATTAGGAGATGCTGGGCAGAGCTGTGACCCGAGATGGTGGTGAAGAATGTCCCTCATCTCCAGTCTGTGAGTTGTCATAAGTAGGGCCTCCTGTATTTAAGGACAGTCCTTCAGAGTCCGATCGTAACTACAGTAGGAGTGGGCACGGTGCTGGGGAGCCCGGGGAAGGTGGGCACACCTTGCCCAATGAGGCTCTTGACTGTGCCCTGGGGTTTTCTTGAGGACAGAGCAAGTGACTGGAGAGCTTTCCCCACCCCTTGTCAGGGGCCAAGAGCTGACTGATGACACCTACAGGAGGGACTGAGGATGGGTGGGTGGGTGGACAGATGGACTGTCGGCTGGATGGGTATGTGGATGGATGGATGGATGGACGGACTGATGGCTGAGAAAGAGGCGGGCACATGGCCTCTGGCCTCAACCTGGGCTTCTCCTCCCTTCCAGAACTTTCATCTCACCCTACTTATTGCTCTAGCTATTTATGAGGTATAACTGACATATGGTACATCAACCTTAAGTATACATTGGGGGAATTTTTACATACGTATGTGCCTGTGTAGCCGTCAGCAGGATCATCAACCCGCCGTGCTCCCAGTGAGAATCTGGGGTGACCACCCACACACAGAGGTCATCCTGGGGCCTCTTCCCCGCCTCACAGTGGCCGAGGCCCACTGTAGGCTCGGCCTCATGTCTGTCCTCGGTCTCTCTGCTCCAGCCCCCGTCTCGGCCTGCACTGGTGTCACAGCCTCCAGGTGCTCTGCCTCCAGCCTCTTCCCCCGTGGCTACGGCCTCCACCTGGAAGAGGCTACGGCCTCCATCTGGAAGAGGCTATGGCCTCCACCTGGAGGAGGCTATGGCCTCCATCCGGACAACGGTGATTCCTGGAACCCGGCTGGCGGTTGCTGCTGGCCCCGCTGTGGCTCTTAGAGGCTGAGTACCAGCCAGTTCCCGTTGACAGATCATGGGAACCCTGAGGACCCCCAGGGCTTTCCCTGGGACCCAGCAGGATATACATGGTGGGGGTGAGCAGGGTGCTGGGAGGAAATGGCCCCATGTTCCCAGAAGCATTCCCCATAAAGAAAGGATATGACCCAATGGAGAAGAGAAATGGGATTTAAAAAAAAAAAAGCCCAGACAAAGGGCAGGAAATGGCACTCTGGGCTGGGTGGCTCCTGGGATGGGGCTGTTGGACAACCCGCTGCCTGGAAATGCTCTTGGTCCCCTCCCGCCTCGGTCCCCAGGGCAGCATGGACATAGGGGCTCTCAGGCCAGCTGTGAGTAGAGACAGTGCCCAGATGACATTTGCCATTGCTTCCTTCGTTGTTTTGAAAAGTTTTTGGCGGTGAGTGCTCCTCGTAGCCCCTCACCTGGCTCCTTCCTGCTCTTCTGTCACCTGTGGTCCTAGTTGTCCCTCCTCCTGAAAGTTTTCCTTGAATCAATCCAGAAAAGGGGGTTGGGTACCCCTGCTCTGTGCTGTGATCTCAGTGGGCTGTCCTGCCTGAGCACTTGGAGAGACTGTGAACCCCAGGGGACAGGGACCACGTCACATTCACCACTGGACCCCCGGTTCAGGGCTTGGCCCATAGCAGGTACTCAGTGGAACTTTCGTGGGTCATTGAGGGAATCAGCAATGCCTGAACAGGAAGGTGTGCGCCCTGCTCACATCTGCCCCATCTTCCCGTTCTAGGTTCCTGGGTCCCCTCCTGTTTTGTGGCAGAGGGAGAGAGGGAGGATGTGTTTGACTTCTGCCCCTCGGGTGTAGTCCTCGCCCCTTTTCTCTTTACCTAAGACCTGCCTTCCTGGGGGACTGGGGGGGAGGGGACCCTGTCAGCTGGGACAGACACATTAGTGGCTCAGACAAGTGTTTCCTTGGGGCCTTCTTTTTGGAGGGAGAAGGAAGGCGGAGAATCACATTACTTAAGAAAAGTCAGGGCGAAGGCCAGGGACCCAGCCCTGCCAATAATCATCCACCTCATTTCATGACTCCTATTGTGTGCCAAGGACCTATTGTGTGCTAAGTGCTTTACTTGTTTAGAACTCACAACCACCCTCTAAAGGTGATGTTATTATTGTTGTCACCATTATCGAGCTCCCCATTATACAGATGAGGACACTGAGGCACAAACAGGCTGAAACAGCAGCCAGGAAAGACCCAAGTCAGGTCTGTTTGACCCCAAACTCCTCTGCCTGCTCTGCCCAGGGCTGCAGCCTCAGGACAGGCTGCATTTGCTCAGTGGCTCTGCTCCGATGCTCCCACAAACGCTTCTGGCAGCAGGACTTGGCGCATGCGCCGCAGGAGGCTCGCAGTGGGGTCCCAGGAGGAATGAGGGCTGTCCTGGCACAGTCCCAGGCCAGTGGCCGGGCAGGGGCGAGGCTGGCGGGAAGCAGCCCACACAGCACCTGGAAAAAGAGTGATTCCGAGTTTGTGAGGAAAATGCAGGTTTCCCTAAAATGCATATTACCGTATTTTGCTGTGTATAATGTGTACTTTTTTTGCCCAGATTTGTGAGGGGAAAAAGAAGAATGCACATTATACATGGGTAGTACTACTCCCATATCTATATAAATGTTTTTAATTCTTTGTTTATGCTTATGAGTTAAAAGTGTAACTCTAGAAATCAATAACAATATTCGTATACAAAATAATATTCTGGAATACGGTCATCAGTTTCTTTTTTTTGTTAAATTTATTGTGTTTTGTAACTATATGTCACATAAAATCTCTTGTACCATGTTAAAAAATAAATGCTAAAATTCCTTAATACAAAAAACAAGTACCTAAATATCAACAAATAAACATTTGTATTACAAAATTAAAATGAAAGTTTTTTCCCCTGAAAGTTTGCGCCAAAAACGTGGGTGCATGTTATACACGGCAAAATACGGTTGTTACATAAAGTTAAGGAGCCGAAGGAGCAGCCCAAACTGCTTCTGGGAGTGCATCTGGGGTGGGGGGCAATGCGACGTCACGTGGGACACTCTTTTCCTCATTACGAGTCTTCCGGGGCATGAGTATTTTTAACCAAAATGGCATTTTTAAAAAAGAGACCATGTGGAGTCAAATGCTCTTCCACCCAGACTTACAAAGGTTTACTTCTTTTTTCCCTCCTCCTCCACTACTTCCATTTTTCCAGGAAGAAAAAATGCTGGGCATCCTGGTGAGGCACAAAGTCCGGAGTGGCGTCTCGCGCAGGCTGGGCATGGAGGTGGATGGGCTGCCCTTCCACAGCACGCATGCCCAAATGATCCAGAAGCTGCTGGACGTCACCACGGGGAGCACGTGACCCTACGTGTTACCTGCCTGTGGAGGGAGAACCAGGTGGCCACGCCGGGGTCTGAGGAGGGGACCCCGAAGGCCCCAGTTTCTTTCCACAGCAGCGGTGCAAATGCACACCAGCGCTGGGTGAGCAACACACCCTCCGCCGCTGGGACACTGCGTGCCCGCCTCCTGGGAGGGGACAGCGCAGGCGCACCAAGGAGCCGCTTCTCGGGGGTTTCCAGTCCGTGCCTTTCTGTGTGAAGCCACCTACGTGGTCTGCGCTGAGCGTTCTGACCACTCACTAGTGGGCGCGTAACTGCCAGGCAGGCCAAAGAGCCGGTGTCACCAGGCGCACGAACAGCCCCCCAGGCCAACTAAGAAACAGCAACATGAACAAACGTGCAGTATATATTTATAAAGCTCTGCGACTTCATTAAAGGTTTTACCACCAATAAACTGTTTATGCCTTTGAAGTGCTTTCTTTTGCAAACAGCGTTTTGTTGACTTAGGCGAACGGTCTGACCCTCAAGCTTACCTTTTTCACCGCCGCCTCCCCCTCGGCCCCTTCCCTGCCTTCGCCCCACACCCCCTGCGCCCCCACCGCAGAGCCTGACACTGCTTCCGCCCGCGCTGCACCGGCTCGCCTCCCGCCTGGCGCCAGACGCTGTGCCGCCGCTGCGTGGGACGCGTGGGACGGCGGCCACACTGCTGGGCCCCGGGGCTGGGTCAGGACAGTCGGGGCTCACGTCACTCACAGAGGCCGCCTGAACAGCTCTAGCCAGCTCGCCCTGCCCACAACCGCCCACTGCACGTGTCCCCACAAAATCAGCCGCTGAATCACTGGCTGACCACTTCCGGTTCCGCTCACGTCTGGGGCCAGGACAGCACCTCGTGCTGGCTCCCTGCTGAGGGACGTCTGGCTGCTCCTGGTGGGGTGGCCTGCTCCCCAGCTGGGGCCCCCACATATTTACTGAGCCTTTCGTTTCCTTAAATGCGTCTATTGGGGTTCTTGAAGGAGCATTCGTTGTGGAGTAGGGAACACACGCTGAAGAAATTACCCCTAAGTGGGCACTCAACAGTAAAGCCTGAGTGTGTAGTCAAATGGCCTGGGGGTAACTTCCACTGCTCCCCCACAGGGGCCAGGCGGGGTGGGGGCCGTCGGTCCTCCCTCTGCCATTCTGGCGGGGCATCCCCGCCTCCCCGCTCCTGCTGGGGTCATCAGGGCTGGTGCGCCTGCGCGTTGTAGGGAGCGCCCAGTCGCCCCCCCTGCAGCCCCGGCAGCTCCCTGAACCTGCCTGGCTCTCAGCCTCACTGGCCAGGTCTGGTCCACTCACAGCTTTCCTCCCTGACTCGAGCCTGCAGAGTCCACGTCATGGGGCCTCTGACCGAGAGTGGACCCTGGCATTTTTTAAAGTCTTGGTCGTTGGAGAGAGAAAGCATCGCTCTGGTCAAGGTGCCAGCCCTGTTCCAACTCACATTTTGGGAGAAGTCTCTGAGGGGCCTTGGTTTTGCAATGGTAACAGCGGAATTATGCTCTAGCGTGGGGGGAGGTTTGAGGCATGATCGCGTCATAGGT
Source organism: Lyroderma lyra (assembly GCA_004026885.1). Classification (NCBI taxonomy): domain Eukaryota; kingdom Metazoa; phylum Chordata; class Mammalia; order Chiroptera; family Megadermatidae; genus Lyroderma; species Lyroderma lyra. Next base: position 101,231 of record PVJL010004172.1, read on the forward strand.
CACCTTCACTGTGGGCAGTTCACAGGGAGATGATTAAGTTGCTCGGAAGAGGCTGAACCCTGGGTGGAGTCCAGAGAAGGCTGAGTGGGGGTCCTCCCTCCGGAGGGTCCACAGGCGCCTCTGGCACGGTCCAACACTGGTATCTAATGTCTCATCTCACAGCGCCCTTCTGATAATTGTTAACGCACATGGAATTGAAGCCCCACCACCTCCCGAGAGTGAGGGGCACCACTGTGACCGCAGGGTGATTATCATCACAGACCCGTTGTCTTGCCAGTGAAGTCCTGGAGACCGCAGGGTGGCCAGCTGCAGGAAGGTTTCTCAGAAAAGCTTTGAACCAAGAGGGCCAGATTCTGGGTCTTCCTTGACTGTTACCAGAGGGAAGCAGTGATGAGCAGTAGACATGCTCCATGCTGCAAATTCCTCCCACTCTCGTCTGGCCGACCCACAGACTCATCTTCCTGGGTGTAAACAGGAAGATGAGCCCTATCTAGCTAAGCAACACTGGTGACTAAGAAAGGAATCTAATGGCCTAGGCCACCTCGGCCCAAACCAGATGGACCCCTTCCTCCATTCTCTTAAACTCCAGTCCTGCATCTGTTTGGAGAAAGGATGACTCTTCTGGAACATTTCAGGACTCTGGGAATCTGACCCCAAGAGGGATTAAGTGACCAAAGCTGAATTTACATTTTAATATGATGCAGTTAATCCTTAGCAATAAACATGAAGACTGCCACTATTAAGATGCTCCAGCCTGGTCAACAGATGTGGGGCTCCCCCAAACAAAACCCAAGCAGTAAAGAGCACCCCCCAGCGGTGACTGCAACAGGCCTTTCTGCTCTGACTGTCTCCCCGGGGTGAGGAGGGAAAACTAGGCTCTCCCTCGCTGTGGGCAACCGCTAAGCAGCAGATAGAAGGGGTCTCATGTCCAAGGACAGAAAGAGAAGTGACAGTCTCTAAACCACAGGGCTGGGCTCTGTCTTCAGAGGGGAGGTGGCCAAGTTCCAGAGTGGACTTACAAGTGCCGGACAGCTGAGGACACTATGAATCACAGAAGGGAGAGACATTACTTCCCTCAAGGGCACCATCCCCCTTGGGCATTGCTGGATGAGCAAGGGCACGTCCCCTAATCGCCTTGTTCACGTTTCCTGTGAGCAAGTCAATCCCTGGACATTCGTGACTCCGGGGAGTGTTCCAAGGGCCCTCTAGGTCCCCCTGGTGTTAGAAGGCCCTCCTTCCCCATAAGGACGGCAGCACACCAGCGGTGGCGGTTACTTCGTTTTATTCGGAGACTCAGGTTTGCTACATCAATCCGTTACACAATCCAGCACACACACACTTGGCACAAAAGAGAAGAAACTACAACTCTTGATAATAAGTGAGACTGCCTTCAGCTCATCCCAGTCCATCCCAGTGGGAACACCCACGCTCAAGGTCAAAATAGGGGGACATTTAGAATGAGGAGGCATGGAGGGCCCAGCATGCCATTGTCCCAGGAAGCTCCTCGGGTGGGAACGGGGCGGGGGGGGGGGGGGTTCAGTCACCTGATCACTTCCTTCTCTGGGAAGGGGAAGAGGACCCCCTCAGGTCGTAGGAGGCCCTCTGTAAGGAGCTGGGGCAGGTACTACCCGGTCAAATCTGGGACCCTGATTCCCTAGGGCAATCCAGCCTGGGCTATCTGCCTCTGGGCACCCCTGCTGGGAGGGTTAAGAGACGCAGGGTAAATCTATCTTTTGGAGAATGGGGAAGAGAGAGAGATTGAAGATACTCTCCCAGCCCTCCCTTCAGCAGATTCCAGAATGTTCTACTGATGCCAGCTTCTATCTCCCCATCTCTGTATCCCACTAATGCCAGGGAAGTCAGAGCTGGCCCCACCCAGCCCATCGACCAGGACATCGGGAGGGTTGGCATTTCTATTAAGGTTGGCAGGTCCCTGGAGCCGTAATCAGCTCTTCTGATCCTTGGTATGTTTACTGGGGCAGGGCCGCAACATGGTCACCACAACATTGCAGGACAGCTGAGCCCGTACCCAGCCTTCCAGGACAAGACAGAAGATGTGTCACTACCCTGGGGCCCATGGGTCCACTGTAGCTCTCCACGTAGGTGAGGTGGGACATCTGGCAGAGGGGCAGTGCTGGAGAGCAAAGAAGGCAAGGTGAGCCCAGGCCACCGCCTGTCTTTGTCCCAGGGGCAGTTGAAACCAGAGTGGAGCTTTGGGTTGAGAGATGCCAGCGAGCGCGTCATTGTTTTGTTTGTATCGTTGTATCTGAGAACTCGGGGAGAATGCCAGGCTCCTCTGTGACACTCCATAGTGGGTGTGACATGGGATAGAGGCAGAAGCGGTGGGGTGGGGCACTGCCAGTAGTCACAGGACCCTAGCCTCAGTGTCTTGGCACGCAGCTGTCATGGACGCCCTGGCATTTTAAGCACGCACACGGCGCACGCGCACTCCTAGCCTTCCCAGTCTGGTGTTCCTGGGCAGATGGAAACAGAACACCAATTAGGAGAATCTGTGTGGGAGCCCGATTAAACACACTGGCTCCAGGCCTCTGTCCTGACACGTGTGCTTCAGGACTGACTTTTGAAGGGACCACAGACATCACCCCAGGGCGCCCCGAGATTTGTTTTCCATCAGCCTGGGACTTAGGGAATCTGCCACTGTGACATGTCTGGAACTGGGGGTCTCTCTTCTGCTGGTCACTTTCCTCACTGTCCCCCCACACACACTCCAGGTGCCCCAAATGCCTCCCCAGCTTCCTTCTCCCCATCCAACTTCCTGGCCCCACTCATCTCCCTCCCTGCCCCTTGATGAAGGGGGGAAGGGCTCAAGTGCTAATGACGACAATAAGCTTCATGTGTCAGCTCTTCGGATGACACGGATGCACTTGGATGGGTGTCATCTGTGACAACAAGAGCCCCAGAAGGCCCTGGCAGGTGCACCCACATCTCCTAGTCCTCCTCTGTCAGGTCCTCACACTCTGAACCCCTGCACCCCTACACCCCAGCTTGTCTTTGAAAACTTCGCGGAGGTGGTGTTCACTGTCTTCCTCCCGCCAGCAGCCCCACATGGAACAGGGGACCCCCCTCCCCGCCATGAGCCGATGGAGCTGATCACACACTCGGCAGCCCATCAGCTCAGCAAGCCCCGTGGGCTCCCTGGAACCAGTGAGGTCTGGCTGCAGCCAGGCCCGGGCTTCGGTGACCCTGACCCATCGTCTTCCTCCAGCAGAAAGAGGCCTCTGCACTTGGCAACGCAGGCGGCAGGCCTCACTGCACCCCCGAGGTGGGTGACCCCGGCTAGGCCAGCCTGACCGTGGGGGACGCTCCCCCTCCAGGTGAGTTAGGGGTCTGGAAGGTTGAGTGGAGCTTCGTGAGCAACTCGGGCTCCTCGCTCTTCCCCCCGGAGGCCTCGGGGGCGCCCAGTGGGTAGGCCTCCCTGGGCCTGCCAGTCCTGGCACAGGTGAGGAAGGCCAGGCAGGCCCCGCGCAGGCGGGCCAGGTCCCGGTGGGTGGTCTCGCTGACGAAGCAGTACAGCACGGGGTCGGCCACGCAGTTGAAGCTGGTGAGGAGCAGGGAGAAGTGGTAGGCGTTGAAGATGCCCTGGGCGAAGGCGCAGCTGGTCTCCCAGAGGCTGCGCACGAGCAGCAGCACGTGGTAGGGCAGGAAGCAGGCCAGGAAGATGACGACGGTGCTGAGCACCAGCCGCTGGATCTGGTCCTTGCGGCTCTTCTGGGTGCCGTGGCTGCGGTGCACGGCCCGCAGGATGCCGCGGTAGGAGAGCAGCAGCAGGCAGAGGGGGAAGAGGAAGCCGACCAGGAAGCGGTAGTAGTTGATGCCTTGTTGCCATGGCTCCAGGGGGTAGTGCTCGAAGCAGACGCGGTGCTGGTCCTCGTCCTCCACCACCTCCTTCTGCAGCAGGAAGTAGATGCTGGCCAGCAGCTCCTTGGCCCAGATGGCCACGCTGACGCCAACGGCCGCCTTCAGGGTGCGGAACTGGTGGAAGCGGAAGGGGTGGGCCACGGCCAGGTAGCGGTCGATGGAGATGCAGCAGAGGAAGCCCACGCTGATGTAGATGTTCTCGTACAGGAGAATGCCGCACACCTGGCAGGACAGGTCGCTGTACGACCAGTCGTCGTGCTGCAGCACGTACTGCAGCCAGAAGGGCAGCGAGCAGATGTAGAAGAGGTCGGCCACGGTCAGGTTGCACAGGTACACGCCCAGCTCGTTCCGGGCCTTGACCTGCAGGTAGCCGAAGTAGAGGGACAGGCAGTTGGCGGGGAAGCCCACCACCAGCACCGTGACGTACACCACGGGGGCGAGCGTCTGGTGGATGGTGTGGTCGATGGTGCAGCTCTGTGAGACGTTGTCTGTGGTGTGATTCATCTTCGGGCCGGACGGGGCCTCGCCCATCATGGGCTCAGGAAACGGGCCTGTGTCTCTGCTGCCATCTTGTTTAGAGGATGTGGTTCATGCTGGAGCAGAGGCCAGGCTCCATCGGAGGGGTGAGCCCCTGAAAGTCAAAGGCAGGAAAGGCTCAGAATAATGGCAGCTAACATTTACATAGCACTTACCATGTGGCCGGGACATGTGCTAAGTGCCTCGCTTACGTTAGAAGATGACCCAGTCAATCAGCTCTAACTCAACTAGGAGATCTGATCGTGGTTTATGTCTCCCCAGCCTCCTTCCCCGGCTTCCTGTCCTGTATTTATTTTTCTGGCCCCTCGATGCAGTGAGCCAGGCCAGGAGCTCCTGTGAGCACAGCCCATCCTGAGCCCAGCACTCCAAGGAAAATGGGAGTAAAGATCCATTCCAACACACAGGCAACAGCGAGGGCCCAGCTTCTCTCTTCTGCAGCAGTAAGAGCCACCACGTGTTTCCCACTTGCTCATGGGAACGACCAGGTCAGTCAACACTGAGGCCACAGCCCCTCCTGGGGGCCTCTCCAGGCAGCACGGAAGAGGCCCATCCTTGTCCACATGCCATGTGCTCGGGTGAGAAACAAAGGCTGAGCTTCCCCCGAGCACTGCCTCGATTCCCAGGTGCTCGTCAGCCCGTGCTATGTCTCCCCTCCTCTCCTCCACGGAGCTCGGGGACCTGGCACGAGGGACAGCCCAGGACCAGGCACCGACAGACATGCGCGCCAGGCCAGGGTCAGCCACTCCCAGGCTGTGCAAGTCATTCACTCTTTCTGAGCCTCAGTTTCCTCATCTGTAAACTGGGGATAAAAAACACCTGTCCTCAGAGTCAGAATCGGGGCCACATAAGATGATGTCAAAATGCACAATACTGTCTTTCTAGTGGCAGAGAGGCTACGGAGTAAAAGACAGTAACCTCACGCTGGCGAAAAGTTCGTATTGTGGAGCACTTAACAAAGAAAATGCTACGTGAGGGCTGTCCGCAAAGTACCAGCCACGCAGTGTGAAACGCAGAGGCATTTGTGGCTGCGCGTTTTCCGGACGGCCCTCGTGTGACCAGGGTCCAGCCAGGTCCTTTCGTATGGGCTGGTCCTCTTTACCAAATCTTTTATTACAAAATCATGCAAGTGAACATGTAATTCTGCAACATAACAATATTTTAACTATTTAAAAAAAAGTATTATTTCTGCCAGACACTGTACAAATGCATTTGAACAAGATGTAATAAAATCTTTTTGTTGTAAGCCTACTTTATAAATTAAGATATCAGTCCTGAGCTGCTCTATTGATTTATTATAGTTCTTCTGGTTCAGATGAAAAATCCAGCTGTGTCTAAATCTGGAGTTTTCCACCTATATATTTTCATAATCATCCTCCCAAGGAGACTTTTTACACATCTTTTTCCTCCCTCCCCCTCCATGAAGTTCTAATATCCCAGGTTTCTGCAATGACCCTCTGGAAGGTGACAGATCATTGTAACATCTAAGATTGTTTTCACCTCCTCCTGGAGAGTGCAGGGTCTATCAGTGGTGTGGTTCTCAACCTTTGTGCATTTGTGCACCCCTTTTAAACCCATTTCTATACATTGTACCCCATTGTTTTTAAAACAGCTGTTTTTAAATACTGACACTTTTGTTCAGTGCCTATCTTAATGTAAAATAGTGGAAATGAGGCAATATATTAGGAAAGAAAAATAACTGCACTAAAAGTACAAACCACAGATTTAATTTTACAGTATTCATAACACAATTAAATGTTGATCATCATGATCAAGTATTTAAACATTAAATAACAAAGCTACTTGAAAAGAATCACGATTAAAGACAATGCACTTACTTTTAATCAGGCAATAACTAAACTGGTCAAACAGCCTGGATACGGATGTGTGTGGGTGCTTGGGGAAGTGCTACAATCGTCACAAATGGATTGTTCTGAAACTGCGTCATGATTGGCAGAAGAGCCGTTTCAGGGAAGGGATCATGGCCACGCCCTCACCAATCACCAATTGATAATGTGATCTATTTTTGAAGTGTCTCCATGAATGGCGACTCAAACTTAACATTTACTGTTCCATAAGTAACATTTTGCGTTTTCTTGCTTTACTTGTGCTTTCACCATCACTGATTACTTTTCGCGAGGCCCTGAAGGGCCCACCACGTACCCCCGGAGTATGTATGTGTACCATCACTGGGGAACTGGTGGTCTATATTATGAGGTCGCAAATCCTGAATGAGGGGGGTCGGACGAGCCTGTCGTGCGGCATCTGCAGATCAGCCCCGCCCTTTGCTCTCTTCACCGTCGTCAAGCTGGGACTCTGACCAGAAGAGAAACCCCTCAGAGCTCGTGACCCACAACTCATCGCCCCGATGACCAGGGCTGTTCCCTCAGGAACCTCCGTCCTGCCTTGCCCTGGGGCCACCTGAGCCAGGGCTCAGCCTGGAAGTGAGCACAATGCACTGGGAAGGGGCCCAGAGAGCTCAGTCCAGCAGTTCCAGTCCTGGGGTTCGTGGAGAATCAATGGGAGGGGTTGGTTCCCTTGAAATCAAATGCTCAGTCTTGTAAACACGGGATCGGCAGAAGTGACGCCCTTTAAAAGTAGCTGTTACTGTAGTTATGATATTATTACGTGCTTACGATTTTGGCATCGATGACCAGATCGTGAAAAGGGGGTGATATTTGTGCCGGACTCTGTCCATAAGTACTTTTCCTGGGAAAGGGGCCTGTCGCTTTTCCAAGCATCTTTCAAATGGGCAAGAGGTGGGTCTGGTCCACAGCTGCCCACTTCTCACCGGGGCTCCCTGCGGCCCTCCCCTGCCTCAGCCCTCCTACTCATGCCCTTGACCATTATCCACTCAACACCTAAAATGCGAACCAGGTCCTCCTCTTCCTTGTCCCTTTGCAGTCATGGCAGAACCAAAATGCCTTATGGGAGCTACAAGGCCCAGCACGACCTGACCCCAGCGCCCCAACCCTGCCCATCACCGCCACACACGAGCCGCACGGGCCGGCTCTCTGTGCCTCGGTCACCCAGCCTCCCTTCTGCCTCAGGCCTTGTGTCAGCAGCTGCCTCTCTTGGAGTGCTGCCCGCTGCCCTCCCCTACCTCAGGGCTGGCCCCTTGTCTGCCAGGTCTCAGCTGCAATGCCACTGCTCATGAGGCCTTCCCTGACCACCACTCAGAGCAGCGCCTCCCCAGTCACCCTCACACCATCCATCTGATTGCTCCGCAGAGCTCCCATCCGTATCTGAGAGTCCTGCCGTTTATTTACTTGTCTGCTTGTCAATGATCCATTTCCTCCACGAGAATATAAATTCCAAGAGGGCTGAGGCCTCGTGCACGATGCCTGGCACACCCCAGGCGTTCATGACGACTTCCGGAAGGAATACCTGCATGCTACCTCCCCATTTTACAGGTGAAGACACTGAGGTTCGAAGGGGAAGCGACCTGCCTAAAGCTAGCCTGAGGAAAGAACCGCTGGTGTGAGAGCCAGGAGTCCTCGCTCCAGCCCACACCCCCTGACACCCCCAGTCCCCGCCTGAGACTCACCTACAACCTCTCAGTCCCAGGAGGAAAGGCCTCCCCGCCGGGCTCCCCTCCCTGTCCTCTCCAGGGTACAGCCTGGCGTTTCCATGATGGTGGTGGAGGGGGGTGCGTCTTGCTGCCGTTTGGATGGTGGTTAAGTGTCTGTGACAGGATTCACCCCGTTACCCACGCTGGGGTGCACAGCTCTCCGGCACGGAGTGCGTTTGCACTGTCGCGCGACCATCACCTCCACCCACCTCCACGACTGCTTCGCCCGCCCAAACTGAAGGCCGTAGCCCGTCACACACTGACCCCCCTTGTGTGTACGAACCGGACTGCTCTCGTCCCTCGTGTCAGTGCGATCGGGCAGCAGCTGTCCCTCCGCTCTCCCTGAGCGTGACGTGCTTGAGGCTCAGCCACGCGGCCGCCTGCGCCGGGGCCTCCTTCCTGCAGGGCTGGCACGTTCCTTTAAGGTGCACACAGCGTTTTGCTTTCTCGTTCGTCAGCGAACACTCGGCTGTCTCTAACGTGTGGCTCTTGAAAGAATGTGGCTGTGAGCCCAGGTGTCTACTCGAGTCCCTGCTTCAGACTTCCGGGGGGAGAGACCCAGAAGTGGCACGCCTGGGTCACGCGGTCATTCCGTTTCTGAGTTTTCCGTTTTCCATAGCAGTGGCCTGGTCTCACCTTCCCACCAGCAGGGCCCAGGGCGGCAGTTTCCTTGTTTTGGGTGTTTTGTTTTTGTTTCTACGTTTTGACAGTGAAAGGAAGGGGAGAAGGGGCTGCTGAGACCCGTGACCCCGAACCTCTGCCCACAGCCCAGTGGGTCAGCGCTGGGCCCTCCTTGCCCCTCCTCTGGCCGGCTCTCGTGCCCACGACTCCCAAGCCCAGACGCTTCACCTGGCTCACCTACGAGCACGTCCACAGCAGCACGAGCTTCCTAAACCGTCCCCAGGCGCACCCACCCTCAGGTCCTCCACAGTCCACGTGAAATCCACCGGCAGGAGGATGGAGCTCATTCACAGACATACTCCCCGGGGCGCCGACAAAACAGGGCCTAGGGAGCCACGGCCAAAACACATCCTGTCAGGTCTTAAGAATTCCCCGGGAGTCACCGGGCTGGAAGCCGGCGGTGAGTGCACGTACGTGCGGGGTGGGCTCGGCCACGGCTTGGTGTGTCCTCTTTCCTAGGCCAACAACGAGCACATTCTGGCGACCAGACTCATAAAGATGCAAGCCTGCAGGGCGGAGAAGAACGTTTACTGTGTCCGGACGAAAGCGCCTCCTCTGCTCACTTGGGAGCCAAAGGCTGTGGCATTCGAGAGCAGCGGCTCTCCACCTCGGGTGCCTCTGAGTCACCTGGAGGACCTCTTACGGCAGATTACTGAGCCCCACCTCCAGGGTTTCTGACTCAGCGGGTCTGAGCGAGGCTGGAGAATTGGCCACAAGCTCCCAGGTGATGCCCCTGCTGCTGCTGTTTTGGCCCACAGACCACACACTGAGTAGCAAGGGACTAAAGGTCTAGAAGGGCTGGGGTTTCGCTCCTGGTCAAGTGTCCTACCTGCATTCCCAGGCCAGGAGCAGAGGTGGCTAGAAGGGGGATGTAAGACCCAGCGGAACCTTGTGGGTAGACCCGGGGTGCCTGGCCTTTGGGAGATCAACAGCCTGATTCAGGCTGTCAAGAAATAGTGACTGACTCTCTCAGGACACTGACACTTTGTATTTGCAAAATCCTTTCGTTTACAGGCCATCTTGTATCTGCCCTCTTGGACAGAGCTTCACAACAGCCTTGCAATTTTCCTCATTTTAGGGACAAGGAAACTGAGGCCCAAAGACATGGAGTGGCTTGCCCGACAGTCCAGCTCCTCTGGGTTCCATTCAGCAAGTATTTGTGGAGCATCTGCAATGTTCACGGCACCTGGCTGGACCTGAGGGACTTGTGGATGAGGAAGAAATGGCTCCCACCCTCAGGGAGCCTCCAATCGCATAAGACAGGGGTGCCACACAGGCTCCATGACTCCCACTCAAGCCGGGGTGCTACGGGCCTCTCTCCCGCGCCATTTAATGTCGGTTTGTTCCTTCCACACACCCTCTCTGTGGGACACCGCCTCCTCTGTGGTCTCAACCCCATCTCCACTGTCACGACTCCCAGACCTCCCCACCCTCCCCGTCAGGTGGCACATTGGCAGAACGTGCTCAGTGAGCAACACCCCCATCTTCCATCATGCTCCCCACCCGTCTGTGCCTGCCCAGTCACTCATGGTGGATGGGTGGCCTTCAGCTTCTTCCATCATCTTCACCCACAGCATCCACTTAAGTCACCCAGCTCTACCACTTCCAACACAAATATTTCCCACCTTCATCTCCTCCTCTTCAGCTCCCTCACTGGAGCCTCAGGTTGGCTTGGCCAAGACTGCCTCCCCAGGATCGGTGCACGGGCCTCCTGTCGGAGTCACGTTCTCCACCCCGCCACCCGCACAGCCATTCTCCAAGACACAAATCTAACCTCATCACTCCGGCTTCCAACCCTTCCATGGCTTTCCAAATATCCATTCGTCTGTCTGTCCACCCGTCCATCCGTCCATCCATCCACCCACCATCCATCCATCCATCCATCCATCAAGCTCCCATTCACTTATTCATTCATTCAGCAAATACTCGAGGATCTAGTCCGTGGAAGGCACTGCACTGGACACTGGCCCCTGGAGTAACTCAAGTTCTTCTCATGGGAGAGGGGAAAAGAGAAGTGAAACATCTCCTAGGGAAAGCACAGGATTTTAAGGGAGTTCCTCAGAGCTGACCTGACCCAGCTGAAAACGCCTTCCTGGGCAGCAGGTTTTGCTAAGACCAGAAGAAGGCGGGAAGGGCTGCCTGAGCAGAAGGGAGTTCCTGCCTATAACACGACGTGTTTCTACAGGCAGAAATCGAACAGCCTCGTTTCATTTCTGCCTGTAGAAACAGCGACAGACCGAATCCAAGTGCGAATGGGCACCTTGGGGGAACTGAAAGTAGCTTGGCATGATGATCTAGGTGTGAGGGGGGCATGGCCCGAGAGGCGACAACAAGAGGCCGTAGTAACTAGCAGCTCATTAGAAGGGAGGTGGGAGATAATCAGGGACAAATCGGAGATGTTCCTCAGTGTTAGACATATACGCTCTCAAAAATTAGTTAGAGGGATGGATGGATGGACAGGTAAGTGGGTGGGTAGATGGGTAGGTGAGGGGTGGGCGGGTGGGAAGATGAGGGAGACATGGATAGGTGTAAGTAAATGGGTAGATGGATGGGTGGGTGGATGGGTGGGTAGAGGGTTTTGAGGTTGTACGCTGGGACAGTAGAGATATTGATAGAAACAGAAAAGTGACAAGGAGGGACCCCTGTGGCTTCCTGTCCAGCAGCCTGGCATCTGTCCAAGCTGCATGAGCCGACTGGTCAGTGTCCTGCTTTTACACTCAGGCATTGCTCCAGCCAGCTCTCCCTCCTACCCGTCCCTGAGGACAGGCACCCCCAGATGGCAAGTACCCCTCGCCAGGGGCGTCCCTCCCCTACAAGGTCTCCGTAGGACCCTTGTCCTCAAAAACCAAAGGGCAAAGTTGATGCTACAGTGGCGTGTGAATGGAAAGACGCCGATGGGATGAAAGAGCCGAGCACACGCGCTGAGCGCCCTCCGCGTGCCGCGCTTCTCCTCCAACACCATTCTCGCCGGCCCCCGTTTTGCCGATGGAAACACCGAGGCCCAGAGAGATGAACCACCAGCTCTAGCCTCCACGGTTACCGTGTGGTGGGCCCGGTTTTGAACTCACACTGGCGCACACTTTTCCCCTACACCTTGATCGCTTTCTGTGTGTCATGATTGTCACGGAGCGGCCACCCTCCGCCTCCAGGCTTCACCAGGCTCCCGTTCTCACAGATGCCACCACAAGGGCCCCCAGGCTTTGTCCCGGGCTCACTCCCCGAACCTAGAGGATGCTCTGCCAGGCCAACCACTTCCTCAGCACCTGTTGAAGAAAACCGGTGCACCCAGCGTGGCTCCCCAGGACGCAGGGAGTAGGGCACAGGAGCAAACGGCGGGGCCGCTGCAGGTACGTCAGACACGTTATCGTCCCGCTGGGAAACGGAGCGGCCACGCACGGGCAACCCAACACCCCCTAGCAGACCTTCAGGCGGGTGCTCATCTCTGAGGACTTGAACGACCAAGAGAAACTAAGCCCCAAAAGGAAGGGCCTCTTTGACGCCAGGTAAGAGCCTCTTGTGCGTTCCATCCGAGGCGGAGGTGCCTGGAGCTGGCGTGCAGCTGGCACACAAACGGGGAGCTAATCCGTCCCCGTCTCCCGTGTGCCGCACACGGGCACGCAGACAATGACTCACAGAGCTGGGGAGCGCTGAGCCCCGACAGCGGGAGTTCCCTGCAGGCCCAGCTTCCCTTCCCGCAGCTGCTCAGACCGCCGCAGGCTTTGAACGAGGCTGTTTCATTTCCTAAAAGTGTTTGTTTCGGAGGCTGTTGTTATTTCCCTCGCGAGCGGGAGTCGAAACCTGGCAGCATCTCCCCCCGGTCCCCAACCTGCCCCCCAGATCGCCTCATTCCAGCAGCAACAACAAGGAGGCAGAATCTCGTCTCTGAAGCCCGGGTGACTGAAGCCCTGAGCTCGCGGGGGTCGCCGTGGTCAGGGGGGGCTGGCACTGCTCACCCATTTCACAGAACCCAAAGCCCAGAGAGACTAACCCAGTTCTCAAGTTCACAACAGAAGCCAGGTGGACCTGAATCCAGAACCCAGCATTGCGGCACCAACTCACGGCCTTAAAGCCCTGCTGACCACAAACCACGGCAAGAAATATACTTGACATTGAAACCCGGCACACACACACACAGGAACAGACGTCCCCCTGCCACTGAGACACACTCCGATCACGCCTATTCTATCCTGCTTTTCCTACACGCAGGCCATGAGCCACTGAACTGATTTCCTGACCCGCCAATGGGTCACGACCCTCAGTGTGGACAGGGCTGGACTCACCCGCTCCCGCTCAGCCTCCAGACCCCAGGAAGGCCACGTTCTCCACAGCCCCGGAGGAGCAGGCACAGAGCTGCCGCAAGGGTGAGCCGGGCAGGGGGAGTCAGGTCCTCCGCGATTCCGCCCCGCCTCAAACCGCACAGAGCCGGGCTTCCTCCGGGGGCTCCGCGGAGGCCGGGGGAGGGGGCGGCGGAAAGCACCTGGCTGGGCCTGGCCGGGCCCCCCGCAGCGGCCGCCCTGCGCTCAGGACCCGCTCCCCCTCCCGCGATGGCCCGCGGACCCGCCTCCCAGCTTCATGGAGAAAGCCCGGCGGCCGGCTGCCCGGCCCAGAGCTGAGGCAGAATCATGTGAACTCTGTCAGTCCGATCCGGTGTCAGGCTGGCAGCTGCCCAGGAGCGCTGGCCAGCCACAGGAAGCGGGCGGCGGGACCGCTCCCCGCACGGCCCAGGGGCAGCGAGCAGCCCCAGGGAATGTCAAAGCCTGCATTAGGGACAGGGGACCCCGGGGACGGGGTGCGGGGGAGGTTGTGCAGGAAGAGCGAGGTGCACTAATTCTACCCATCAAACCACCTCTGAGCACCCACAGGATAGCAGGCAGCTGAACCCCTGGGCCGGGGGTCCGCACTTGAGCCGCTCAGTCTGCTGATGCTCTGGTATCTATACCGCGGACCCCAGGGAGAACCACAGGACGACAGGCCAGGATGGGGGCTGGTGGGGGTGTGGGGGAAGCTGTTTCCATTCCCACCCCCAGGCTGTCATTGTCATCCTTCAGGCACTAGCAACCAACATCTGGGTCAGTGGGTCCCACGTCCCTTAGAAAAATACCTGAGGAGAAGATAAAAATCAGAACCAGTGCCCTCAGGGCTTCAGTCACACCTCCTGGGGTGAGGTGCCGGCACCAATGTTTTAAAAAACTCTCTGAACGATGCCAGCGGGCAGCCAAGTGGAGAAGCACTGGTGGGACGGGGGCGGGGCGGAGCCGGAGCTGCAGACCAGCAGCTTGGGCATGGGGGCCGGCATGGGGGCGGGCGCTGGGCTGCGACTAAGACTGCCCCCCCCCGGGGGGGCCGGTTAAAGAGCATAGCCGCGAGCCAGGAGCAAGCCCAGGGCTCTGCTCTCAGGGGGTCCTCTGGCTCTCGGGAGCGTCCAGGAGCCGCTCTCAGTGGACAGCACCCCGGAGGTCAGCCCAGCCTCCTCCTCATCCAGGGGGAAGCTCAGGCCCGGCCCCACCGGGCTCTCGAGCAGGGTCTTCTATCTGAATGACAGAGCCGCGATTCCAGAAACCCTCTGCCCATGCCAGGAGCCTGCTGTTTTGGCCTAACCTCCTCCTTCAGGGGTCGGCAGTCTCCTTTGAGCACTGCTGGGGCCAGGATGCCAGCGCCCACCGTGCACGGGGGTCACTGAGGACTTACACGCCCGCTGCTGTCATCTGTGAGACGTGTCTACTCCAGAGCCAAACCCTACATTAGGGGGGACCCAAAAACCTGGAATTATCTTCTGGAGGGTGGGCCCCGTGGAGGACAGGTCCCCGGCTAGGGGAGTGTTCTCGGGGCCCATCCGCATCCGCGCACCAGCTGGCGTGGTTGTGAGAGGCTGCGCTCGGCTTCAGCGGAAGTTTCTGGAGACGCTTTCAACGTGTTTGCCCGTTTCACGCTGGGGGATTTACATGACAATGACAACGTGCGGCCTGACAGCGCACCCGCCCACACCGCGCTGAGTGCTCCGCAGTTTTGGACCCAAAACGGCATCGACCCCCGTGCCCCACCTCCCTAGTCACCGGATCTCGCCCTGAGCGACGCTTTTTTTTTTTGTTTCCCCAGATGAAAAAAATCCTCAAAGGGAACCATTTTGCCGATGGGGAAGAGGTGAAACAAGGAACGGCAGAAGCACTTTTAAAAGGCGTCAAGATCGACAAGTTCAAAAACCGTTTTGAGCCGCGGAGAAAGCGTCTCCACAGGTGCGCTGCGTCAAACGGAGCACCTGGAAGAATAAATGCACAATTTTTTATATATATTCCGGCTTGCCTTGGGTCCCCCCGCTTGTAGCCTGTCAAGGGACTGTATTGTAGGGGTCCTAGGAAAAATCCCCCTCTGTGGGGCTGGGCCCTCCAAGCCCTGTGCAGGGGTCTCCCAGGTTCGCTGCTGTAAGAGGCTGTGCCCTGTCACGCATCGTGCGGCCATGTGCGTGCAGACACAGGTGCTATTTCTGCAGTGTGGCGTGTGGCTGGCTTCCCCAGTGTCATTCGGAAGGACGGGCGGATTAGGAGTGCAGGGTCGACTTAGTGGTTCTCTGTACAGGGCAGCCCAGCTCAACAGGACACGTACACACTGGCCATCTATGCCACCACAGTCTGTACCTGCAAGAACCACTGAGGGCACTGTGTCCCTTCCTCCCCCTGGGGCTCCCAAGCTGTCCCCAGGCTGCCCAGCCCCTCTGGCAACAGTATGTATACATCATGCCTCACTTGGAATGGGGAGCCCTCCTCTCTCCAGGGCCAGGGACCCCCTCTTCCCTCCCCACTGGGCTTTGGGGACTGCAGACAGGACGGAGCTGACGTGAGGTATATTGATAGTGGCTGAGCCTGTGTCCTCTGTGAAGTGCCCCCGTGAGAGAGGAAAGAGCTGAGTTCTACTTCGGTGCTAGGACTTCGTCTTTCATCTAAAACAGGAAAGGACAAGAAACCGTGACGACCCAAGCGTCACGCAGTGGCCCGGGGTGTCCCAGGGATCCCATAACGTCGACTTCCCCTGAAGCTCTCCAGAAAAACCCGCAACTAAGTAAAAGCAGTGCGTCTGTAATAAAAACGTAACCTCGGGAGACACGCCTGGACCCCCGTCCCCATTCACACTTCTGTCCTTCAGTCCCAAGTGGCAGAATCGTGGCGCTGCCTCTGAGCAGGGGGAGGCAGCTCGTGAAGGTGAGCACGCCTGAGGGCACAGGACCCCACGGGGGCTGCCAGGACCCACCCCTCTGACTCCTTCCATCTTGAAGGGACACACTGGCCTGCACTGGGCCAGGCCTACCTCCTGAATCCATGTCCCCATTCTGCCTCTCTCAGCCCTAGTGACAGCCGCCGTGAAGCACTGTCGACCCCCACCCCCGGGCACGGCAGCCCCCAGCATAACCATGGGCTCTGGGGACTTGGCTCTGAGGAGCTGCTGGACTTATCTGAGCTGCTCTGAAGCCTACTTTGAGGGCAATAAGGCCACGTGCCACAAGGCCTCTGGGCAGCCCTGGTCCCCAGAGGTCCCAGGAGCCTGGGTATCATCACAGAGAGGGCTCTGGAGTCTGCCCTGAGCTAGTGGCCCCACGCAAGTCCTCCAGCACCTGACAGCAACCCTGTGTCACGGGATGGACGTCAAGAGCGGGGGCTCTGGGCCAGCCTGTGCGGGCGGTCCCTGCACTGCCTCCGTCTGGTTGTGTGACCTGGAGAAACTGCATTCCTGGGTATAAGCAGGGGACTTCGGGGAGAATCAGAGACGAGGCCCATGGCACTTGGTAGCTTCTTGATCACGTGTCTGTGAGGACACGATGATGACAAGGATGGTGGTGGTGGTGACAGCACCACTCCCTCGGGGGAGAAGGTCCTGTCCACTGCCTGAGTGGGTGAAGGACCGGCAGACCAACTTGGTCAGATGCTCATTGTGGCACGCATACTGCCTCATTCTTGGGGCTCCTCTACTGATCTGAGGCTGCGGGGGAGGCCTTGGGGGCTCCTCAAGGGCTCTGACAAGAACAAGAAGCTCTATCCCGAGCCACCTGCTGTTTACCTGCAGGGGACCTCCTCTGGCTTGTGTCTTGAAGGCGGCCACCTCACACGTCAGCATGCGCTTGTGTCAGAGCAGCTGACACGAGGTGCCACTTTGTGGCAGGTTCAGAAGTGGCCAGGTGTGAGTTAAGAATGGCTTCAAGGACCGAGAGGAGGACTGGCCCCAGCGGAGATCCTCCCACAGTGCGCGCCTCGGCCCTGGTGCAGTTAGAGAGGAGGTGGGGGCAACCTAGGATCCAGAAGCACAGTCAGGCCAGGTGCACGTGCGCCGTACCTGGGGCTGTGCTGAGCACTTCCAAGTGTCCCCGTCTTCCCCCTCACACCAAGCCCGTGGGGCTGGGTTGGGCCTGTTTCATAGGCCAGGCAACCGAGACGTTGAGAGTGCCAGCAGCCGGCCCAGGGCGACGGAGCCGGGAACCAGCAGAGCTGTTTGACCACAGAGACGGGGCTCCTGGCCACGGTGGGGGTGCCTCATGCTGCTGGAATACGTGACCCCAACCCGGCAGCTTGGCGCAACGCAAACTTCTCACCTTACAGTCTGGTGGTCAAAAGTCTCGCTGGGCTGAAATCAAAGTGTTGGCAAGGTGGCATTCCTTCTGGGGGGTTTAGGGGGAGATGGACTTCCTTGCCTTTTTTAGCTTCTAGAGGCTTCCGGCATTCCTTGGCTTGTGACCCCTCCCGTCCTCACAGACGGCAGTGGCGGACCGAGTCCCTCTCACATCGCTTCGCTCTGCCCTCTGCTCCCATTGTCACATGTCCTTCTCTGACTCTGACCCTCCTGACCCCCTCTTCCAACTTCTAAGGACCTTTGTGATCGCACTGGGACCACCTGTTAGGTGACAGCACTGGGATTCAAGTCAAGGTCTGACTTAACTGCACGTTACCATTGCCGATGACATGCGTGGGAATTTGCACCATTACTTGGGGGCGCCCATCGCTCCCTCTACACAGTAAGCTCCATCGGGAAGAAAGAGGGTCTGTTTTGGTCTCTGCCAGGGAGAACAGTGGTTTGGCCCCCCAATAAATGCACAACCGAAATGTGTTGAGTGTCTGATTGAATGAGTGACTCTAAACTCCGCAGCCCACCTAGAAGGCCGGCGTGGCTGAAACTGAAGTGAGGAGCTAAGGAACTGGGGGAGACAGACAGGAAGAGGGCTGGTTTTGACTGAGCGTGCGGCTGGGCGGCTATGTGTGAAAATGCCTAACAACGGAAGCCTCCTGCTAAAAGAAAGACTTGGGAGAGCCTGTGGTCTGAGGAGGTCTGAGCTGCCTGGTCATGCTCCCTGCTCTGGTGCCCAAAGCACAAACCACAGGCCTGCAGGTTGCCACGGTGACCCCAGACCTGCTACCCCCGCTACCACCACCTCCTGCTTCCTAACCCAGAGTGCTGCAACTCATCCATTAATAACCTACTAATGTATGACAACAGTCACTCCGAACACCCAGGCAGCAGTCCTACTGAAAAACAAACAGCCTTCCCGGGGGAACGGAGAGCTACAGAGACGCTCGTTAACGCGCCTGCGCCACCTGCTAAACTCCAGCTTTCTGAATCCAAATTATTCTCTCCTTGGCTTCTCCCTCTTGTTCTAAAGGCATGGGGTTGGCAGAGCTGGGGACTGAAGCCACAGAGGTTCAGGGAAACAGATGCTAGAGAAGCCACCAGGTAGCATGCCTGCCCACTCAGCCCTGCAAGGCCCAGAGAAACTGATCCTGACCCAAACGGGTTCTGATAAGGCCCTAGGTAGGCATGGGTGTTTGCCTCTCTGCGGGTCTTCTAGAGAAACCCTACATCCTTTGCAACAATGAATTAATTGGTTACCATGGCACCCACTAGAAAAAGCAAAAGGGAAACGGTCTAGTCCTGGTAGATTCATCATGGTTGGAAGTGGTCTGACACTCTTCTTATTAAGAGGTGGGGGTCTAAGTCCCATCCCCTTGAATCCAGGCAGGCTCTGTGACGACATGGCCCACAGAATAAAGTGGAAGGCACACTGTGCCAGCTCCTGAGTCCAGGTCTGAAGAGAACGGCAGCTCCCACCTCCTTTCTCTTGGGCTGTCGCTCTGAAATCTTGTTGCCCTGCTGAAAGGAAGCCCAAGTGGCCTCTGAGAGAAGAACCAAGACCCTGGCCCAGGGCCCCAGCTGAAGCAGGGATCAACTGGCTCACCACGCCCCGCTGCATGTGAACTTGGAAGAGGATCCTCCAGCCCCAGCTGGACCATCTCCACAGACGGAGCCGGGGGCAGAGATAAGGCATCCCACCAAGCCCCACCCAAATCACAGGTTCATGAGCAAAACCACTGGGTGCTGCTACTTTAAGTCAGCATCTTGGTGAAACGGTTTGTAATGCAGCAAAAGGCAACTGGAACAAAAGTATTATTTTTCTCCAAAATCACTTAAGGGCTTACCATGGATTCATTTATATGGTTATTTGATTTTAATTTTTATAACAACTTTGTGAGATCAGTATTATAATGCCCATTTCCCCCATGACAACGCTAAGGCTTGGAGAGGTAAGCTATCTTGTTTGAGACCAGCTAGCTAGGAAAGATGAAATCTGTTCTCCACCTGTGATTCCTGTTAGATGAGTTTTTTCTCCCTACAGTGTGAGCTGTCCCCAGAGGGTGCAACAGAACGGTAATAGTAACAAGAACACTCAGAGTGACACTTAGGGGCACGGCAAGGCTTTCAAGGTAAGCTCTTTACCTACATGATCTCATATCCACCCTGGGAAGTAGGCTCTACTATCAGGCCCATTTCACAGAAGGTGACACTGAGACCTAAAAAGAGGGTAGGTGATTTCCCCCAAGGTCCTACTCTAATAAGAGGAGGAGCCACCTGGTTCTGGATCTGAGCTCCCTCTCAACTGCAGACACACATCCCCAGAGTCTAAGGCAGCCACGTTGCCCCAGCCCTGCTTCCTCTGTTAGGTTCAGGAATTCTCCCTGTGCCCGTCTGGTGGGTACGGAGACCTCGGCTGCTGGCAGAAGCAAGTGCAACCTCACCGCACCATCTCCGATGGGAATAGTTACAAGACACCCTCGCATCTCTTTTGTCCTCTCAACCCTGCTGTGAGGTGGCCATGGCTAGTATTTATGCCCGTTGT
>PVJL010004172.1:121144-137651 GCA_004026885.1 Lyroderma lyra
CGTCACCCCGTTTCTCTTCTCCAGCCTGAGGATGACCTGGGTCCACGCGGCTGCTAGACAGGGACCCTCCCTGGTGCTTCACAGGCCAACTAGAAAATGAAGGGTTAGCTGTCTCAGTTTTTTTTTTTTTCTTTTTTTTTTTTTTTTTTTGGTATAATTACCAGGTGGTCATCAAGCCAGCCGAGGAGGTGGCTGCTACACCAGGCGACAACCACAGCGGAGACGCCCCGCCCGGAAGAGGGGCAGGGACCACCGGGCCCCCAGCGGCCCGGTTCGCCGCCGCCGCCGCGGCGCGGGCTCGGGGCGCGCACACGCGGGGGCCACAGGCTCGCCCCCTCGCCCGGCGCTCGCGGGGCCGCGCCGGGGAAGACGCGGAGCTGACTGCGGATGCCGCGACGCAGCTGCCGCTTCCCGGGCCCGATGCGCCGGGGGCCGCAAAACCGTGGCCGGAGAGAGAGAGGGGGTGGGCCGCTTGGGGGAGACCTACCTGCGCGGCGCGGGGCCGGCCGGAGGCGTCTCGCCTGTGGCCCGCGAACCATCCTACGGCCGGCGGAGGCACCGGTGTGGGCGCTGCGTCCTCGGCTGCCGGCGGAGGCGGCCGGGGGGCGTGGGTGGATCCACTGTGCAGCCAGGCCCTCCTCCTCGGGCCGCGGGGCCACGCGGTGCCCCGGTTCCCCCACCCCCGCCACGCCCCTGTCGGGCACGCCCAGCCCTGCCTTCCACCCTGACCGCAGGCTGTGGAGCTGCCGGGAAGCACCGCGGTGGCGCAGACCTGTCCTGGAGCTACAGCCCTCCCCGCCCCCCACTCCCTTCCTGTCCCGGGACAGGCTCCGAGCTGCCGGCGTGGGCGCCGACTGGGCCTGGTTGCTCGCGGGTAAGTCTCCAGCCACTTCCGAACCCCTCGGTAAGAGGCTAGGGGGCATCCACGAAGCCATCTTTCTGTACAGTTCACGGCCGTGTCCCCAGCGTCAGCACAGCAGTAGCCACTCGGTACAGGCAGCGTCCACCTACGGGACCCCGGCGGGCTGCAGTCCTGCAGTCGGCAGCCTCCTGGATCCCTGGAGCTCCCCGGGGCCTGAGTGTGCCTGCGGTGGGGGTGGCCAGGGACAGCACAGAAGACCTCCCACTGGTTTAATTGAGAATTCAAGGAGGCCTGAGGGCCCTCTGTCCCACAAACACCCAGTTTGTGAGTTCTTAGTGCCACGCACTCTTCTAAACACTTAAATCGGGACCTCATTTGATCCATACCACTATGCGGTAAGACTGTTACCCCATTATACACATGGGGGAATGAGGCACAGAGAGATCAAATAGCTTGCCCGGAGTCACACAGGTGGTAAGTAGACGCTGAAGTTCAAACCCAGGCAGATGAGTCCACAGCCATCATCATCATCATCCTGGCCCAGGCCACCCTCAGCTACACCCTCACATTGTCCACTCTCTCACATCTGCATACCTTAACTCCTGTGTCCTGCTCCACCCAATAGACCTCCTGGCCCCCATCTCCTCAACTCCTCAGCGCCCCAGTTTTAAGACCCCAAAGTCACCTCCCCTGTCCAGCTGTCTTGTTTGCTCCAGGCAGTTTGTATTGAGCCCCTTCCCAGCGTTCTTTGCACCGCCCACTGGGGGCCTTGGCCCCCAGCTATCTCTGCATGGATGGCCCTCATTCCTGGCCCAGAGCAAGGCTCCCCATCCCTGTTCATGAACTGCGTGTCTGGGACCCGTCGCTGCGGGAGCCTGCAGAAGCTCGTGCGGGTGGTTGTCAGGACAGATGGTTGGGGGTTTGGGATGGAGGGCTGCTGGAGTACAGATGTGGGGTTGGGGGGTTAAAGGAAGAGATTGATATCCCACCTTCTACTAACTCCTCTGGGCGACTCAAAGCTCCACGCTTTGTGAGTGGGCCCCAAGGTGAGTCTCTGTAAGGAAATGGGCGAGCCAGCCCTCGCAGGCAGAGGGGGTGGAGCGAGCAGGGGTGCGGGGAGGCAGGGCGCTCTGCTTCCAGCAGGCTCTTCTCTGAGCCTGGATCAGCCTCTTCCGCTGGTCCTCATTTTAAAATTTCTCCTTCTGGCAAAATCTTCACACACGGAGTTTTCTGGATCAATTGTTCATGCCACAAAAACGCACGCCTGCTTTTTAAAAATTGCCAAACTGAATGCAGTTGTTAAAAGAGTTTGGCTTCGAAAGCCAGAGTGCCTGGGTTTGAATCCCACCTCTGCTCCCTACTCGTAGGGTGACATTGAACAAGGACCTTAATCTCTCTGTGCTGGGTTCCTCACGTGTGAGACGGGATGTGGCCTCAAAAGGGGGCGGAGATGGGTACAGGAGTTAAATAACTAAAGCCCGTTAGCTCAGCACAAAGCCCATATTAGGGTTCAATGGATGTTCGCTATTATTATTATCATCATTACTGTCCACTCCGGATACCCTCTTCCATACAGCTCTTACCTTCTGGATGTTTACTGTGCCCGTAGCACTTAGGACCGAGCTCTTTTCATCCCAACAAGTTGTGTTATTCCCTCCCTTTCACAGATCAGGAAACTGAAGTCCTGAGAATCGTCTAAGGCTGCTGAGTTCTCAGTTCCAAGTGCCTGAACCAGGACTCGAAGCTACTTCCTGCAGCATTTATGCTCTGCCTCAGCCTGTCCCCCCAGGAAGGAAGTGGGGTGTTTTAAAGCCCATCATTAGTTGCTAGATGCAGGATTCTGACTCTCGGGGTACAGTGTGGGCTGTGTAGAAAGTGTGTGACACAGTGAATCCTGCCAGGGCTGCCACATCACACAATCCAGGGGAGGGGGCACTGTACACAGTACTTGGTGGCCCTGTCTCCCTGCCTCTCTTTTTGTGACCCACAGTCACTGTACACAGACGTTCTACCATATCTAGAACCTTTCATGGTCTAAATCCTCTTCAAACAAGCTCTGTTTTGCTTCATGCTTCCCATTTTAGAGACAGAACAGCATGGCACCCTATACCAATTACTTAAAGAGGCAGGATTGGCTTGTGGAATACAGTCTTGGCACCTCTGGCCCTGCTGTCCCTAAGAAAATGCTAGAGTTGGAGATGCAAAGAGATTCATTGCACTGCCCGCAAAGTCTCCTTTTGGCTGGACTTTGCTGTGTTTCTCAGTGTTGGGATGTCCAGTTCATGGCAGGGGCAGCAGACTTTATTGTTTTGTAAATAAAACCCAGCATTGGCCTAATAAACAACAAACAGCTCACTAAGTTAAAATGAAGCACACATTGCTTTCCCGGGCACCCAGGGAGAATAGTAAATGGAATGCTGATTGGGACGCTGCACTAATAACTGTCTTTCTTGCCCACAAAAACCACCTTCCACATTGGGCTGGGCTCCTGAAATGTAGGCAGACTCTCTCCATACCCGGCACAAGTGACAAGTTGATGTCATTTCTTCTTTCCCGGTTTCTCGCGAGATCTTTGGCCTTGGCCTTGGCATTTCCCCGGTGTCAAGCCCAGGGAGGCACATGGCAGGTGCTTGGGAATGGTAGCCGATGGAATGAATGAAAGAGGTTGTTGCACCAGGCCTGAGCGTGCTGAGGACTTGCATTGGCCCGTCCAGACCCACTCCGCAGCCTTCTCCAGCCTGCTGGCACTCTGTCGATTATGTCACTGGGTCCCTCTGCCCTCTGACTTCCGAGGGCTTTGGCCCATGGGAGAACTAACTGGGATTGGAGGATGGAGGGGAGCACTGCCCTCCCCACTTCTGCCTCCAGGCCTGGGATGGCAGCCGCATCTCAGACACTAGTCCTGGGGTGCCACACCCACCGGACCGGCGCTGGTTCCCTTAACCCTGTCGACACCCTTGACGGGCCCTGGGTTACCCTCTCCCCAGTCATCCGGCCTGGCCGAGGCCCTGCTTCCTGCTACGACCCTGATGGCCACACATGTGACCGCAGCAGACGTGCCTTCCCCACAGACTCACACTAGGGGAGCCCCGTGTGTGGGTTTCAGAGGGCACGCAGGTGATGGCCTTCGGAAAATCACGCGGTTCCAGTCCGTTCTTCCAAGGAGCACAGCTGGCCGGCCTCCGAGGACAGCACCGTGCAGCGTCAGTCCCCACGGGACAGAATGAGTCCCGACTTCCTTACGCAGCCCGGGCTCCAGCTCGTCTCCGCCGCTGTGCAGCCCGGGCCTCCCCTGCAGCCGCCCCGTGCTTCCTGTCTGGGGGCCGCCGGGCTCCCCAGGCGGGTGACAACTTTCCTTCTGGGAAGCAGTCACCGTAGCGGAGTCAGGCCTCACCCTCACCCTCACCCAGGCCAGCTTCAGGCGGCAAAAAGCCGGTGTTTGCTGGGAGCGATCTCTTCTGGCATCAGCCACACTCCAGCAGGCTTGAGCCCCAGCCGATTCATCAGACGACGGACCGGCGTCGTTTCCGCCCCACTGGGACAACCCGTGGCTCCCGGACCACGTGAGCAGTGAGGAGACCCGACAGCGGGCCCCCGAGGCTGGCCGAGAGCCAGCTCGGTCGGGGGGAAGCGTGACACACTCCTCGGAGAGCAGGGGCCCGTGGTGCCTCCCTGGTTGGACTTCAGGCTGCAGGAGGAGGCCTTCAGGCTGGGCTTGCTCAGGCCGAGGCGGCTGGGGAGCGGGTAGCAGCTGATCGTCTGGTTTCGAATCCCAAACCTGCTGCCTTCGGAGTATTGGCTCTCTGGCAAGTTATGCAGCTTCCCGGAGCCTCAGTTTCTTCTTTGAAATGGGGTTTTTCATGTGGACCGGTGTAAGAGCGAGATCGGGTGGGCACAGAGAGCGGGGCCCCAGGCCAGCCGCTGCACAGGTCATGCTGGGGCGCGGCCGGGGAGGCAGGCAAGGCACTTGGCCGACTGAATTCGGGGGGGCCAGGCCTTGAGCAGCCTGTTCATTGGTCACCCTGCTTCAGGAGAACGGACCAGACCCTGGCTCTGTCCACTGGCTGTGTGACCTCTCTGTGCCTGTTCCCTTACCTGGGAAGGGGGACCATGATAGGACCTCACAGGGTTGTCGTGAGAGTATTCAATGAGCTAATAAGTGCAGAGCTCTTAGGACTGCTCGAGTGGGTGCTCCACAGACGCGGGCGCCCCCCTCACCCAGGGCCTGTGCGTTCCCCTCCGGCTCCGGCGTGCAGCCTCTGGCGGTGGCGAGCTGGGGGACTGGTTTACTTCCTTCGATGTGGGGCGTAGGATCTGCCACCTGAGGGACCCGTCCCCCTGCGGTGTGCGGGTGTGGGGGACCAGGGCGGTGAATGGGAGTGGCTCGTAGAATGTGGGTGAAACTCCTCCAGCCGTGCCTGCCTGCAGCCCCCGAGGACCATCAGAAGCTCCCTGCCTCTTCCCTGGATAAGCTTAGGTGCCTCTGATGGGGTGGGGGTGGGGGATGGGGACACGGAGCCGAAATGGGACAGGACCGGCAGAAACTCTAACTACACAGGGGCCTCACCTAAAAATCTGGGTGAAAATCCTTCCTCTGTGCCGGGCTTCAGACCTTGCCTGGCCTGCTCCCAGCCTGTCGGCTGTGTCAAAGGGGTGATTAGGGTGCCAAAGAAGCAGAGTAGCTTTGGAATGCAGACTGCCGGGGTTCAAATCCCAGCTCTGGCACTTGCCAGCTTATTTCACCTCCGAGTACCTCACCTGTAAGGTGAGGACGGTAGTAACACAGCACCTATGTGTCCCGTGTCCCGTGCTCAGAACAGTTCCTGGCCCGGAATAAGTGCTCAGTACGTGTCAGCCGTCACTAACACGCCAGCAGCCACAGTGCCCTCTGACCCCAGGGAGAGCTATGGGGTAGCCAGGATAATGGTCCCCTCAACGATGTCCACGTCCTGATCCTGGAGCCTGTGACTATATCACCTTAGATGGCAAAAGGGACTTTGCTGATGTGATGGTTAAAGATGCTGAGATGGGAGGATAATCCTGGATTATCCGGGTGAGCCCGATGTCATCCCAAGGCTGAGCACAGGAGGCAGAACGGGGAGCATGTCAGAGCGACGCAGAGTGGTGACGACCCAGCCAGCCACGCTGTGGGCTTTGGAGATGGCAGTTGGCCCGAGCCGGCACGCAAGTGCAGGAAGCCTCTGGAAGCCGAGGAGGGCGGCGGCGTGCGTTCCCTGCCAGGGCCTTCACGTGCCCACACCGCAGACCCGTTTCTGACCCCCAGCCTTCTAAGGTAACAAATTTGTGTTGTGTAAGCTGCTACGCTCGTGGCAATTGGTTACAACAGCAGTGGGGAGCTCACAGCGGCCGAGACGCAACGCAGCTGTGTCCTTGAGGGAGGGACCACAGTCACGCCACAGTTGTTACTGAGCACCTGTGTATCACCATGCTGCCTGCCCTGTGAAGGTGCAGGAACATTCTGGATCATGGAACTGAATGTCCCCTGGGCAAAGGCACTGCCAGAGATGGAATATTCAGGGATAGGAGAGCTCAGAGGGTTGACAAAGGTCCCCTGGAGAAGCCGGCCCCTCAGCAGGGCTCTGAGGCACGGAGGGGTGGGGTTTGGACAGGGAGGAGGAAGGGCAAGGAGGGCATGGCTGGCAGGGGGTCCAGGATGAGCAGTTACTCATTCATTATCGACTCACCTGTTCATCCAGCACCTATGCTGCAGCCCATGTGTGGTGTGTGTGTGCGCGTGGTGTGTGTAGTGTGTATGCATGTGTGCATGGTGTGTGTGTGTGTGTGTGTGTGTGTGTGGTGTAGGTGTGTGCATGTGTGTGCATGGTACGTGTGTGCATGGTGTGTGTGTGCGTGTGCACGTGGTGTGTGTACGCGGTGTGTGTGCGTGTGTGTGCGTATGTGTGTGTGTTGGGGGAGGGGTATCTGGATAGTGAATTGAGTGAGATAGACCTGGTGGTTATTCTCACAGAACTTCCACTCTGGAGTGGAAACATGACAGGTGTAGCTTGTTAAGGTGGCACATCAGGACGGGCTTCCTGGAGGAAGTAACCCTTCAGCTGATACAAGATGAATGAAGGTTTGTTCTGTATCACTTTGGGTTCTGTGTGGTGCTCTGCAATCAACAGGTGCTGACGGATGAGGAGCTTTGCCCACGTTTTGTTATTCCCTGTCCAGTTCTTTCTTAATCCATTTTTTTTACACTAAGGAGAAAGTCTCCTTTGGGTGCTAGCATGTTTTGAGCACCACTTTAATTCTTGCTAATCTTGCCTTGTGACCTGGAGAGCCAGCCCTGGGCTGTTCTGCAGGTAGCAGGTGCTAAGTAAAGTTCAGTAACACCGCTTGGCTTGCCTCGTTTTTATTGGTTTAATTGCTTTCCTTTTGCTGCACGGGGCACTGGTTTTCCACTTCTGGGAGTGAAACACAATTCGCCTCTACAAAACCGTGAATTACCGTGTGAGAAAACCACGAGCGAGTGGAGGGTCTTCCTCTGGCCCTGGAGTTGACCACTGGTCCAGTTGAGGACAAAGAGGCACTGGGGGCCCCTCAGCAAAGGGCCTGGCCACTCCTTTAGGACTTCCACATTTTAAACCCCACCCCCAGCACACACACGCAATCCTGGGGGGCGGGAGGGACGGAGGGGGAACGGGGCCAGAGGCTGAGCACGGAGGGGCTGTGAGATTCTCCAAGAGAACGCTCATAGAGTTGGGGGTGGGGCTGCTGCCAGGGGCAGAGTCCAGGGCTCCATTCCTGGGTGGACGTCTGAATAGACAGGGGACATGCTAATGTGCTTGGTGTGCCTTCTTAGACAGGAAGAAAAGAGACCTGGAGAGAGACAGGAGATGGCCAATGGGCAGTGAGTGGCCCCCACACCCTCCATTTTTCATGCAGGGTTGGGTGGCTAAGTGGGTATGGAAGAGGGGAACTGAGCAGCCAGGGGGGCTGTGTGGCAGGGGTGGGAACTGGACGAGATGGCGCTGGAGCCAAAGCTGCCACGTCGGGGATCTGGACAGCAGGGACGTCGCAGGGGACCTCTGGGGCCCTCTATACATTGTGCTCAGAAGAGCCACATAGTGGGCAACAGGGCCAGTGAAGGCTGGCCAGAGAGAAGAGATGACCAACAGCGTGAGGACCTCTGTGGTGGCAGGCTGCACAAGGGGACACAATCTGTCTCTTTGCATCCGCTGTGGAATGCGGATTATTTTGAGCTAAAGGCAACGGAGACCCTGCGGGCTCAATAGACACTGCTCCCTCCCCCTTAACTACCTAGAAGGATTTGAATTAGGGGCCTTGCCCGCAATGAGAGGCATCACGAGGCATAACTTTTTTTTATCTCCCTATAGGGCAAGGCAAACTATTAATTGCTGGTCATCTGCTCTTCCTCTCGCCCTGCAAGGACCTGCCCTCCTCTGAAGCTCCAAGACACCTGACTTCATCCCAGCTCAGAATGCCATGTGTACCTCATTTTCCCTTTCTGTCTTTGACTTTCTTCTGTATTGGGGGTCTCTGGCTCTCCCGTGTATGTGGGATTCCCGTGTGTACGTATGTAATTCCATTTGATTATTTTTTCTTGCTAATCTGTCGCAGGTAGATTTAATTATTAGGCCAGCTCAAGAACCCCCCACATATATAAGGAAATGGAATTGAATGGCTGAGTTTTGGAAACTGGTTTAGAAGGGAATGCTAGGATGAACACTGCAATGACAATCCTCTGATAACAGCTACGGCTGGAGGATGATGGGCTGGGAGGGGCCGTGCTGTGGGAGCCTGAAGCCTGATGTGGAGGAGGGCAGTCAGGGCAGTCCTCCTGGAAGAGGAGACTTCTGCACTGAAACCTGCCTGGGGACTGGGAGGTGTCCTGGGAATGCCGCCCACCCCCATGACTGGTGTGTACCCTGCAGCGGAATCAGAAGCAGCCTTCTGAACACTGATGGTGGGATCCGGAGCCCGGGGGGCGGGGGGCCCATGTGCTGAATGAAGGAAAGGGAATGGATGGAGGGGTCGACCGAGACGTTAATGGAGATGATGCAGAAGCATCAGGCACCAGCAGGCACTGGGTAGACAATAGTGTCCCCGACGCCCCCTCCCGGCACTGGGCGGCTGGCAATCCCCAACCTGACTGGATGAGTGCCTGGGGCCAGAGCTGGGTCCTGGGACTCCTCCTGGGGGCTCTCCCCGAGGCCTGAGCTGCAGTTACACAGGTCAGGGCATGTCCTCACCGGACCTGGACAGAACTGAACTTTTGAAATCTGCCCCCACCCCAGGGACCCTGAGCAGGACAGCCCTCTCTGGCCTGCTGCACCCCCAGATGCCACCCACGTGGTGGTGGGTCCCTGGACCCCTAAAGCACTATCAGTTTGAACCCTGGAATGACAGGGTCCACCTCCCAGCCCTTCCTTCCCCTCCCCCACGCCCCGCAAAGGCCTTCATCCCAGAGAATGGACACTCCAGATGTCCGGAGCCAGCCTAGCTGAAGGTCGCTGGTCCCCTTGGCGCGGCTGGCAGACGCTGTCCTGGCCCCAACCCGAGCTCCTGGGGTGCACTCACCTCTCTCAGGTCCAGGGCACAGGAAGTGGCTGGTCCCGCCTGGCTGAGTCGGCCAGGGCGGCGAGCGCGGAGGGACAGGCCGCACAGCAGCCTCGGAGGGGACCTGGCGGGGGCGTGGTGCCCAGTCGCTCCCGCTAGCCTTGCGGCCACCGGGAGGCGGTGGAGGGGCGGAGGCTCATGGCGCACTCGGAGCCACCACCGGAGCAGCCGCCCCAGAGGCCTTGGGAGGATGCGGCTTCCAGAAGGACTCATAGGGCCATTACTCTCCAGCAGGGAACACGGAGGAGCCCAGAGGTGTCCTTGCCTCTGTGTATTTGGGGGCTCTCTGGGTGTGGGGGGAGATGGGGAGCGGGTGGCTTGTTTTGCTTCTGCCAGCTCTCGGACTGCATGTGCCAGCGACTGGTGGGCCGGAAAGCCACAGCGTGGAAAGGAGAGGACGTTTCTGAGCCCTGCTAGGACCCACCGCTCCCCAGGCAGTGCCCGCCCTGCAAGGACCTCCCTCTACCCACAGGCGATGGTTTACCCAGGCCCACTCTTTCCACACCACCCTCCTGGAGGCGGCGAGGAGGGAGCATGGAAGGAGAGCGAAGCCTGGGCAGGGTTTCCAGGCACGGCCCATGTGGCCTCTCTGCCCAGGGTCTGCAGGTGCCAGCATCCACCAGGGTGGTCGGCTCTGTGAAGCTCTAGGGCCCAGTGGCTCTGCTCCCTGCAGGCTCCCCACTCTTCTCTGGCCACTTCTCAATTGTTCCCCCGTTCCCTTCCAGCCCATCACCCCTGAAGGCCGAGCCCTGTCAGCGCCGGAGCCAGCCTGCTCGGCGAGTCTCCGGAGACCGGCAAGCCAGGTGTTAAACACAGCCGTCATTAAAAATTAACTAGGGTAAACCTGCACTTGAATAATTTATATGAAAACCAAGGGTCATAAATACTCAAGCTTGCCACTTGTAATTATTTTACTGTTACTTACACTCTTGGGGTTATTGATAACCCATCGTACGCTGTGTGCGCGGAGGTGGTATCATATAAATAGTGCAGATTAAACCTGAAAGTGTGTCTTGGGTGAATATCGTGGTATGTAAATTACATCTGTTTTTAAAAAGTGCCTGTAGCCTTACAATGAGAATAGCACAGGAAATTGAGGAATTTCATCTGGCATTCAGACCTGAGCAGTCATTCAACGAATGAGTGACGCTCTCACATCATCGGTTGATTTGACTTTCATCTTGTTAACGTGCAAGAAAATTATCAACCAGCATTGGTGTTAGAACGGCACTCATTTGTCAGTTGCAAGTGTTGGTTGGCAATAAACGCACAACTTGGGCAAAAATCAGTGAGAGCTGAGAGGGTCCATGGGCGGGACGCATGGAGGATGGTCAGCTGCACATTGAGCACTGAGTCGGAGGTGTCTTTGGGACGTCTAAGCTGGAAACGGACTTGGAGTCTCCAAGGAGAGGTTGGGGCTGGAGATGTGTACGGAACCTTCTGGGAAAGACTGTAATTAACGCTGTGGATGTGCACGAACCTGCCCGGGCGGGAGGAGGGAGTGACGAGGGCTGGGTACACCTCGGGGTGAGACATGTGGAGAACCTGGACCGCAAAGGGATGGGTGTGACTCGTGTGCAGGCCAGGAGAGGAGTGTCCAGAAGGAAGGTCACCCGGGGTAAATGCCCGCGCGCATGTGTCCGTCCATCCTAGGAGAGCAGCCGGCTAAGACAAGGATGGAGGACAGATTCCAGATCCATTCTCAGGTCCAGATGACCTAGGAAATATGGGCCGTGGAGAGGGAGGGGTCAAGCCCGCATCACAGGCTTCTGGTTTGGATGAGCTAGAGCGCCTGGGGCAGCTGAGGAAGCCTGCAGTCCAGAGGCTTGACCGGCAATGGACCTCAGGCCTGAAGCTCAGGCGTGGTCAGCGCTGGGGAGGGGGATAAGCTCAGTCCTGAAGGGGTGGCATGGAGGGAGGAGCAGCTGTGAGGCAGGGACCCAGGACTTAGCACACAGGAAGCTCTCGATGAACAGTTGGGGAAGGAATGAGTGCAGAACTGAGGAGCTGTCCCAGAGGGGCGACAATGACGAGGCCGAGTGCTGCAAGCAGTGGCTGGCCAGGTGTCAAGTGCTGCAAGGGCCGTACGCACACAGCCTGCACGGGGCCACTGCTCAGTTTGGTTCAAAGCACTGCAGATGGCAGCTCCCGTGAAGCCATCAGGCGTGACAGACTGCAGAACCTCGGGAAAGAGCAGGTGAGGCGGCCAGAGGCAGGGAGGGGACACGGAGGTGGCAGCTGGACAGAAAACCATTAGATTTTGTCACGTAGACGGGAGATTCTGTCATTTAGGTGCCTTCCTGCCTTCCTCCATCGTTAAGCATCTCATCTGAGGCCCCCGAGATCCAAACTCCAGGCCTGGAACTTCCCGGCTGAGCAGGTTTGGGAAAATCCCAAGGGCCACGTTCGGCTGCGCTCCTGTGGCGACGTCCGAGGACTGCCTGGCAAACCCAGCCATCGTCAGTACAAGTATGATGAGAAGCAACACGTGGCTGGATACTTTCCGGACAGCCCTCGCACACCCCTGTCAAAATGGGATTCAGCTTACACTGACGTGAGATGAACACAGCCTGGAGAAAAGCTGTTGCAGAGCAAGCAGGAAAACCTTGCTTCCGCGTCCTCTGACCTCGTGGCAAAGGGAGCTGTGGATTCCAGCGTCCGGGAGGATCGGGGGTGCTCACGCGGGGAGCCCCGAGAGCCCCCGACGCCCAGTCGACGCTGCCAGCGACCAGGGTGAGGAAGACGAGGAAGCGATTCTATTCCAGTTGTTTTATTACAGTCCCGGCCTTGTGTTCCAGAACCAATGGCTATTTAATACACAACCCAAAGCACTCCTAAAACTGACTGTGTTAACACCCCCCTTGCTCTCTCAGCATATTAAATCAAAAGGAACAAAACATCTTAAAAACAACAACAAAAAAACAACCCAAATCACCAGGTGTAGGACATCCCAGGAAGAGCACCTTTACCAAACAGGAAGCAGAGTGCCAGGAATCTGACCAAATACACACAGCAGCAGGTGAGACTCCTGACGGAAAAGGACCCCCAAAGAAACATAAATAGACCCCCTCAGAGTACATATATTTCACACACGTGTGTGCACATACACGTAATATATTAAAGGAAATTTGGTGGCTACCATAAGAAAGGACTCCAACATAATAAGCCAACATCTCATCTGAGATGGGGGAAACTGGGGCGCTGCAGCCACACAGATCACGTGTGCACCTCCCTCTCGCACACACGCCTCCCCCTGTGCACTGTGCACATTTGCTGCAGGGGGCGGGGCCTCTCTCTGCCCCACCCCCAGGCCCAGCAGATCCAGTGTTTGCAGAAAAGTGAGGCAGGGAAGGCCGGTCCCCAGGTGGCCCCAGGAGCCAGCTGCAGGGCTCAGGAGGCAAATGCCTGAGGCCCCCTTGGCCCTGGGGTAGAGGGAAGTGCATGGGACCCCAGGAATGGCAGGGCAATGCTCCCCATTCTTGGTGAAGCCTATGAGACTGACTTTGGGGTCCACCCAGGGCCTCAGGATTTTTGTAGTTTGGCCAGTCTGGGCTTCTCCCAGAGCCAAATGGCTTCTGGGAGAGGGACTAGAGTTTCCAGACCCACTAGGGCTCAGCCCTGTGAGCGCACGTGCGTGTGTGTGTGTGTGTGTGTGTACAAGCACACACACGCGCACGCTTTAATGGAGGTCAACAAGTTGCAAACAAGTGTTCTAAGGGCCCTGCTCAACTAGTGTCTGCTTTGGGGTGAGTTAGTTTCGTCACTGTGGTGTGAGCGTCCCCAAGCCAAAGTGGATTTGTTCACAAGACACCAGGTGCTGGAAGCTACAGATACGGAAGACACGCTACACACCTCAAGTGTGCTCCCCTCAGGGCTTGGCACAGTGTTTTCGTTACCAAAACAGGAAGAAGAATGGCAGGAGAGCCCCTTGCCTCGTTCCGAAACCCTTTCCCGGCACCACAGGCAGCTGGGAAGCAAGGCCACTGTCATCAGAAGGCGCGTCAGTAGTGGTAGGCTCAGGAGCTGAGTCACACGCAGCCATACTCGTACCACACTGTCTGCTGGTCGCCGCCTGGCTCTGGTGACGCCGGCGTGCTCTTTGAGTTGTTCCCATGACTGAAGTCCTCAGGGGGCCGGCTGATGTGGGGGGCCAAGTCGGGAGATCTGCCTGGGCTCTTGGCCAGGAGCCCCTCAGTGGGGCTCTGTCCTGGGACCCCATCACCCTCTGAGAGGCTGAGCGCCACGCGGACAGGGACGACGGCAGCCACTTCCCCTGAGTGCTGCGGGGTTTGCGGCTTAGTCCTAGCAGCTGGGGCAGCAGCAGGTGCGAAGTGCTGGAGCTGGGAGCTGCTGCCACCGCCACCTCCGGGGGCAAGGGCTGGGGCCGTGGCAGATTGCTGCAGGGGAGCCAGCCTCTCCTCCTTTGGGGGAGCCAGCGAGAAGCGCCTTGTGTCCAGCGGCCGGCTTCGGGGGCCTGGGCCCTGACAGGAGCCACCAGCCTTTCCCCCGAGTGGGGTCCGCTCCCGGGCCAGGCTGTGGGAGCTGGGGGCTGTGTGGCTCTGCAGGGTATGGCTGCCTGGCTCTCTGCTCCCCGAGGCCTCAGTGCCTCCCGGCTTCGGAGGGGACTCCTGTTTGCAGAGCTCCGGCCCGCTGGCCCGGAGGAGGTCGGCCGAGGCCAGGCTGAAGGTCCGGCTCAGGGACGCACTGCGGCTGGCAGGCGCGTGGGAGGTCGGGGCCATGGTGGCCTGCCGGGGCCTGCCCAGCGACAGGCTCTGGGGGGGCTGGGCCGGCCTCAGGGGCGCGCTGGCTGGGGCCTCGGCCTCGGCAGGTCTGAAGTTCGGCTTCACATACTGCCCAGGCTTCAGCAGCTTCCCCTCAGGGGTGTTGACAGCCATCTTGATGGTGGGAGCCACAAAGCTGGTGGGCATCTTGGCCCCTTCTTTCCTGGCAGGTGATCCTGGCTGGCCCCCGATGCCTGGGAGATCATTGGCCTTTCTAAAGTAGTCACTCAGCAGGTCAACCCGGCAACTGGGAGTGTCCTATGGAGAAGAGAGGAAGGGCTGAGAGGCAGGAGGGGGCCCTCTGGGTCCTTGGAGAGTCTTCCCCCACCTGGGATGTCCCCTGTGCAGTCCATATGACCACAGACCGAAGTTCCCCACTTGTGCTCGGCCTCTTCATGGCCTCGCGCTGCCCCCACCACACACACTGCCCCTGGTTGTGATGGGGGTGGGGGATGGAGTACACAGAACATCAGGCAGAGAATCCAGATGTCACTCATGCAAGCCCCTAACTTTATAAGCAAGCAGACAGACCTAGAAAGCAAAACGGCTTCCCACAAAACCTAGCCCCTTTACGGAAAGGTCAGGGCTGGAGGCCTGTCCACAGCCAAATGTGGTCCACATGGTTTCACCAAGCCGAGCAGGAGGCAGGACGCCGGTTGGCTGGACTGGACCGCCCTTCTCCGGCCACCACGCTCAGGCACAGTGCAAGGGCTTTATCTCAGGCCATAAGAACAGAAACAAGACCAGCTCCTAAAGCCAGAACCAACCACGCTCAAGACCCTCACTGCCACCTACAACTGCCTCTTGGCCCCAGAAAGGGAAAGGAGAGGTGCAAAGGAGAGCATGGGAACGAGGGAGGTGGAACCCCCAGCAGAACACAAGGCTGCACAGGGGATGGGGATACCCCCTCGCCCACCCACATACTGTTCTCTTCAAGCTGATGGCTCCTGGCCAGGGGACCAGTGTCCTTTCCTGCCACCCTGGGGGTGGGCAGAGCCGCCGGAGGCCAAAGTCTGACCCTGCTCTGGTCACTGCAGCCTCCTGCCAGTGCCTCACAGGGGACAGGTCTCCTGAGGCAGAGGGACACCATAAGGAGAGGAAAGGAAGTGAGCTCCCATGGAGATGACAGTCAGGGGTCACTGATGGAGTCTGACCCCGGCCCACTTGACCTGTGTCAGCAAGCATCAGTGTACAGGACAGGCTAGCAGCTCAGGACATCTGCACCTGCCAACAGCTCGACTCTGAACTTGACAGAGATGCAATCTGCCATTCTACACGCGAGTCAGAAGCCACAGATCCTGGGCGCTTGTGTAGCAGGATCTGCAGTCATTGGGACCGACTGGTACCATTGATTAGCCGCTTCCCATGCGCCAGGCACTGTGCTAGAAACCGCAGGTGTAATTACAAAAACAAAACCACCCCTAAACCTCATTATATCCTCAAAGCAACCCTATGAGGTCAAGAGTGTATTACAACAGCCGTAACAGTTAAGGAAATTGAGGTCCCACTTCGAGGGAGTGAGCAGCTCGGGGATTCGAACCCACAGCCGCCTGACTCTGGGCTGTTTTCCGCACCCTCCCGTCCCCCTCCAGCACATGCTTCTAAGTGTGACAGCTGTGTTCATGAGACCACCCAGGGACCCCATGTTATACCCGCTCCAGCGTCATCAGCGCTCCGGGAGTGGGACCTCTGCAGGGCTCCCCAGGGGAGGGGAGTGGTGCCAGGTCAGTGGGGGTGAGCACCTTGGGAGGATGGAGGGAGGTGGGGGTGGGCAGCATCAGCTCCCAAAAGAAACGGCTGCAGAGAGATTATCTGGGTCTTGTGTAGGCTGAAAAGGGACAGGCAGTGACACAGAGTGTGAGGACAGGTCTGGTGCTGAGTGGGGAGGGGTCCTGTGGGAGATCTGCAAATGGCACGGAGGCCCTCTGGTCAGGCACACAGCCAGAAAGGGACACAGAGGGAGGGGGCACCGTGCCCTCTGACCGCACCCGCGGATCCCCGTCAGACCGGAAATTCTCGGGCGCTCCACCGCAGACCTATGAGTAGGGACTCTGGGGTCCAGCCTGTGTCCAGGCTGAGGTGTGCGATGCTCACTGGAGGGCCACTGCATCGGCCCACAGCCCCCGCAGGGCCGGGCTCTTGCTGCTCCGCCAGCCCCAGCCTGCCGCCCCGGCCCGTAGCAGGCACCCCGCCGCCCCACCCCCTAGCAGGCACCCCGCCGCCCCGGCGCGCAGCAGGCACCCCGCCGCCCCACCCCCCA